>JALLOY010000336.1:0-12074 GCA_036939835.1 Thalassiosira delicatula
AAAAATATAAATGTACAGATCCCTTGTTGGTCTACCTTCGTAGGCTCAACTTTGTTTAGACTTCCTTAGATCTAAACTGCAGTAAGTAGTAGGAAACGTCGTCTTTTAGACAAAAAAGTGGGCGAAAACCTCTCATGCTCACACATCTATCTGTACTACCCCTTTATGGAGGGATATGCCAGATATATAAAGTAGGAGAAGGACGGAAGTAAGTGTCTATGTACTCTACTTAGTATGTAGTTATAACCGGGTGAAGATACGGGTCCGTCAGATGTTTTGCCTTTGTTTTACAGCACGACGCCATGTCCAACTGATGCGAGTGAGCAATGTGGATCCAATGAAGCTGCTTAGCCACTCTGTGACTAAGGGGGGCACCACCAAACAACAGGCGTAGACAAGACATAGGTGAGTAATAAATAATTGAGGTGCTAGTTTTATCTGTGATAGCGTTACCTGGCGTATCCACCCACTGCATCACGAGGTCTTGATCCAAGTTGTCGTCTGCATCACTAGAAAATTCATCAAGATCAACTAAGGCCCCAAATGATTCCCGCTAGACTCAGTCACAGGTACGGTTGACTTCGTGGTGCTAGCAGAAACCTTTGACACTACATAGACAGATACCCTCTTTGCACTTACCCCAGAAGAATCATCCTTTGGGGCGGTATTGTTGTCTCCAACGTGTTTTGTGTTCGTCCTACAATCACACACAACCTGCTTGAAGGCCTTGTGCACTGCCTTCTAAGCATCTTCGTCCTTCTTGATGACAAATATGCTTCTAGAAGCCCCAGGGCAGCCATGTTCCAAATGCCAGCAATCTTTGCTGAATCAAATAGGGCATCGCTCTGCCTTGAAGGTCTTCTCCACAAGGGACCAACCAATATTTGAAGACGGTGGATAGCTGACAACACTGTTGTCCCCCGCTGGAGATGGAGATGGAGCTCCAGTCTTCTGGGGCCTTTCTTTCTTGTTGGTTGCACCGCCCTTCTTCTTGTCTTGCTCCCTAGCAGAACCCCTATGGGCCCCCGGAACAGGATTGCCTTGGATGCTGTAAAAATGTTTGCCTTCTTCCATCATGAGCTGCTCCAAGGTTTCTAGATTCCCCCGGTCCACTACTGGGTCCCCAGACCTGTATCCAAATAGTGTACTGGCATATCGCTCCCTGTCCATGCCAACCAGGACAAACAACAGGACTATCTGATCCACTGAAAAACCTGCCAGTGCCACTACATTCTCATGTAAAGAAGCCTTGTAGTTATCCGGCTCGTCCGTTGAACCTTACATAAGCTCACAGATGCTGCAGAGAGCATCTAGTTGGGTCGACACCCCGTGAAGACGGTGTATCGAGAGTAGCTTCACAAGGACGTCAAAGCATTGGCCCGAATACTTTGGGTTTGCAATTGAATAGTGCAATTGCTTTTCAGGCACATTTGAAAATACAGTGATATATACGACTAGCAACCACTCCTTATCCCAATCCTTCACCAGAGAGAAGAACTTGCCGGCCTTATATATCTAGACAAGCTGGAGCCAGATGGAGCAGGGTGTCACTCTTTCCATTCCATTTTGGGAACTCAGCAATGGGCTTATTTGGCAGCTTGGCGTCGTGCTTTGTGTCCTGCAGTTGCTGCATCAGCAGCGTTGTGATCCACTGTGACCTTCTGCTGCTCCATCATCTACCAAATGACGATGGCCGTGACTGGGTCAACTGATAGCAAGTTTGGCAGAGGCGTGAATGAGTCCCCTAGCAGAGGAGTGAGGAGTGAGGAGTAGGTGGAGGCAGTGTTGGTGGCGTTAATTCAGCGGGTGAGTCCTGTACATGGTCGATTGAGACACTCCCGCAGACTGTCAAGGGAAAGGAGGACAGCGATGCTCATCTGAGCTAGACACGGTCCCTTCTGTACAATAACCATAAGGGTACATTGTTTCCTGCTGACCGTGCAAAAAATTCCCACGCCCACACCCATAAGGACAACACGGTGGATGGGGGAGGAAGTGGAGGATATTTTCCTGCGCGCGCTTGTGCAGTTCCCGGTGAAGTAGATGGATTGTGCGCCTGGGAAGAGATGAAGAGGCGGGGGGGGTGGAAGGCTGCTGACCAACAAATGTCCCCCGACCCTGAGAAATTGGGAGTTGGTGCTGGGGAGCAGAGGGATAAAGAGTTTCCCTATTGTGGCAAGAGAGCAGCAGTAAGTTGAAGAACTTCAGCGCTGAGGCGCTCCACAACCCCCCCCCCCCTCCCCGTTCCCTTTGCTGGTAAATTGTTTTGAAGTTTGGCATTGGCGGTGGGGGGAGGTGAAGGTTGTTTTGTTGATTTTCTGGAGCACACAAAGGCAGTATGCCCATGCAGAAGTGCCCCTACATTTTTCCGATCTTTCCATCTTGCGGGTATCTTTGGGGTGGGGATAAGAGGGGGATGAGCGTCCGCACCCATATTGTGCCCTGGCTGTTGTCAACGGCCTGCAAAGTCGGAATTATGTTGAGGCCGGCAAGGGGTGCCATGATCCCATAAGATCACAACCACGCGTTCCAGTCCCCAAACACGGCAAAATGAAAGTCTGTGTAGCCGATGCGTCGGATGAAGCCGATGACGTCAGCGGGACAGGCGTGATCCGCCACCCAATAATGGAGGACACGAATGGAGAACACCACATCCGCGGCGCAGCTCAAAATTCCCGTCAAACATTGTGGAGTGCCGACGTCCCTCGGAGACGTCGTAGACGGATGTGCCCGTGAAGAAAGAGGGCATGCGAAGGTGGGCGCCGCCGCCTGCCGAAATGCAGAGGAAGAGGGGCAAGGATGCTACTGGAAGGCTGTTGTCATTGCCAAGTAGCTCCTGCCCCAAGCGTAGTAGGTCATAGCCTGTAGGAGGCTATTCGGTTGATCTTTTTATTTTATTATATATGAAATAAAATCAGCAGGATTTGGTGATTGCCTCCGGAAGTGACGTTGATTGCACTCGCGGAAACGGGACTAACATGGGACTGAATGCACCAACAGATCAACGATCGAGAGTCTACGATACTCTTCAGATATCTACGACACCTACTTAGGAGTAGGTAGCTACCATGCTCTACATAAACGACGCGTGTCGTCCGTCGGATAACATGGAGACAAAAGATACTCTTTTGAACTTTACATATCTACAAGGGAATACATAGTAGCCGGAAATTGGATCTTGAAGAGACGTAAAGAGATCTTTGTAAATCTTGTCGGATAGACCTACGATACTCAGCACGAAAGTAAGGTACTTAAGATATTCCTAGGTAGGTGTATCGTGCAGGCAAAAAGGGCGTCATAAAGTGTGGGACCTAAACTAACCGTGAAGTCACACACATTATCATCATCATCATCATACTACAGATTTGAAATCAATTGCCGGAACGTCACCCAAAAATAGATTTTTGCACGACGCTCGGCCGAAATCTTTGTGCGGGTGGTATAAATCTTTCGCTACACGATTCCTCTCGTAGACTGTACCAGTTCCTAAATTCTGCCTTGCCGGCTCGACCACTGACACCACAGAACAACAAACAAGCAACACAGCAAGGACCGAGTGTTTGGCCGCTCTCCTCCTCCTCCTTCGTCGGGGAAGCGTCCTTTTTGGAATGCCTCGCGAGATCGAGTCGGGAGATTGAACGGTACATAGAGTCGCTGTTTACGCCGTCGTTCTTGCGGGACGTCATCCCGCCGCCACCACCGCCGCCACCACCACCACCACCACCACCACATTCGGCGTCTTCGTCTCCGCGAACACGACAAGAAGAAGGAGGAGGAGATCCGCCGACGAAGCGGAACGGGTTCGATGATAATTCGCGCGATGGCGGCGACGACGACGATCGGGATGAGGACATCCGCGACGCGGGATTGTTCGAAGTTCCGTTTCCGCCGACGCGTTCTCTCCTCGCGACCCGTACCGCTTCTTCTTCTTCGAAATGTACGGGCACCGGCGACGAATCGACGACGACGACGTCGCCCGCGACGACGGCCACGTTTCGAGGGAGGCGCGCGGAGAGCAGCGAAGGACGACGGTCCGCGCCGGAGCCGAAGTTATCGTGGGAGTTTCGCCGGTGCAGCGCGATGATCGCTACGGCCGACGAGGACGACGACGAGGATTCGCGAACGACCTCGGCGGCAGCGGACACAACTTCCGAGATGGACTCGAAGAGACGAAAGGCCGCCGCCGCCGCCGCCGGCGACAACGGCGACGACCGCTTTCGCCTGTTGCCGAAGTGGACCGAGGCGCTGCATTCGGTGGCGTCCGCAGTCGTTCGCCTCCTGGACATTCCGCCTCGGATCGCGCTGCAGGACGGGCGCTGTCGATGCTCCAGCGAATCAAATACTGCGGCAAGCCGTTGCAACATCGATCTGCTGCGTGCGTTTCGCTACGACGCCCTCCCCCTGTCTCCTCGAAAGGACGGCGATAACGAAACGACGAAGATCATGGGATCGTCGCCGCACAGCGATTGGGGAACATTGACGGTCGTCTGGCAGGACGACAAGGGAGGGCTACAGACGTACTGTCACGCTTGCAACGAGTGGTCGGACGTGGGCGCTGAATCGAACGAGGGTTCGACAATGGCAACATTCGTACACGTGGGCGATTTCCTCAGCCTGGCGACGACGATGGCGAGGGACGACGAAAGCGGAGGGACCGGCCCTCCTCCCGCGTGGCCTTCCCCGCGACACCGGGTGGCGTGTCCCCCCCCTCCGCCAAACTCCTGGGCATCGCCGCGACGACGACGACAATGCCGCCGCCGATTGCCGTCGGTCGTTGGTGTACTTCGCGTACCCACCTCCGGGCGTCTCCTCGGAGGAAGCTCGAAGGGTCGTGGCGCCGCTCGCCACAGCCTCACCTTCGCGCCCGTCCTCCTCGGTGGAATGCGTCGCCGGGGACGCGGTCGGGTTCTACGACTGTTACAGTCTGCTGCACGATCAATCGTGCAAAACGACGTCCGTGGAGGAAGGTTCAGAGGACGCCGACCTCGCCGACGGCGGCGGCGCTCGAGAGAGGGAGCTCGCGGCGCGTCGGTCGTATCGACGAATGAGGGAGGTTTCGTTCGACGAGGTCATCTCGGAGAAGTGGGGTCAGGTCCAGAGGAAAGCCGCTTGACGCGGTGTGTGCTTTCGGCAGTTTGCTGCTGAATCTCGGGGCAGCCTTCACGTTGGAAGGCATCGAATATGCAATGAGTTTTCGTCAAATGACTCACAAGGGCGAGCACGGGCCGGAACGTTCGCTCGTTTTGCTTATTCATTCATGCTGCAATTTTCGGGAATAATGCATAGCACAAAGAAACGCATAGGAGTACATGTTACAACACCCTCTGGATTGGGCTCGCTCACGCAAACGCTCTTTTCCTTCTCCGAACTTGCTCTGAAATCACACACTTGTTGCCCTGTTATTCTGTTGAAGAAACGAAAGATCTAATTCTCAAGTACGATTCATGTGAGGAAAAATGTTGACTCCTTATGTCCTCGCCATTGTGAAAGTAAGCCGCAACCTCTGGACTGTACCGGAGCTGGACGTGTCTGGATTATTCTAGATGCTTTGGAGAACGATGACCTTCAGAATTTGAAATTTGGACACTAGTCTTTGAATTTTCAAATGGTCACCTCTATCTTTACTCATGTACCAGTTTCGATTAGAAATTGATTTATTAACTTGGCGGCTTCACAAAGAGTCAAGTAACATGACTTCCATCGGCCACCTGATCGGGCGAAACAATGCCGACATTAACCTGACTCCCGGCCCCAAAGGCATCGTTCTGCAACCCTACGAGCCGGTCGAGAACGCGCTTCGCAGCGTTTTTCGTTCACAACGTTCCCCCACCCTTCGGGGTTCCGCCGGATGACGAGGACCGCAGTAGTTGATATCTTGCTGCGCCGCCATACAGCAATTTGACGGAGGTGAGCGAGCCGGAGGATTCAAACAGGTCGCTGCGGGCGGACTGTCCTGACGGCAGGAGTACCAATCGACAATGCAGCCTGTTTAAGAATTTGTTTCAAAGTCGTCTCATTTTGTTGTTGGACTCAATGACGTTGGCGGCTTCATTGGTTGTTGTTGGTTGTTGTGTCAGAGGATAATGATGTTGCTGTAGTGATAGCATGGCTTCTCTTGCAGTCTCACTTTCTCTTTGCCGTCCTATCCCCAGCACAGCAGTAGCAGCAGTAGAGTTTTTGTGACTTTGCCCCGTCGGGCCGCATCAATATCATCGATCATCGTCGCCATCGTCTCCTGGAAAGTAATTCCTTATAGCTTCCAAAGTGCTTTGCCGTGCGAATGCGCTCCCCGTCATTTTGCTCGAGTAGATGGTTCGCGCGAGATCTCGATTGTCGAAGTTTCAAAATCTTACGGAAAATTGAACTTTGGAGTGTTATAGCTTGGCTTGTACTTGTCGGATGAACCGCTAATCGACGGCAGTCCCCTTTCGAGTAGAGAGCCGAATGAACTCTGGCGGCGCAGCGGCTGGAGATGTACACATAACATCTCTCGCAATGAGACTTTAACATATTTACACCTTAGGCTTATTAAGCTGTGCAATGATTAGACTACATAATCAATACTTTCGGGGAAATCTGTCCCGTGCAACAGTTACCCATCAAAGATCAAAGAATTCAAGATGAATCAGTGATCGCTTGTGGCCAATCTCTTTTAGGAACGTCTCCCGGACCAATTTCTGGAAGCCCCGAGGGCCGCAGGCATATATCGGAATTTCTGCCGATTCCGAAAACTTGTTCAGCCTGTCCGACAAAAGATCTCTATCCACTCGTCCAGATTTCACCGAGACGCTTTTGAGTTGCGCCACCTCACGCTTCGGCTGCTTCCCGGTGAAACAAAGGGTGAGATCGAAGGAAAACAATTCGTGGTTCTTGCAAAACCTCTTCGAAATTGCGAGCAGCTCGTCCATGAATGGAAAGGTCGGCTGACGTTCCGAGTGGATCAGCGACAGGGAGACCTTTCGTTTCAAAAGGCCCTCGTCAATGTGGGCCACCACCGAGCGTATCGCCGACATGAACGCGACGATCCCGACGCCCGCCGATACCATGAGTCGTTGTGTGCCGTCTACGGGCTGGGGGAGCACGAAGCTGCCCGCGACGGTTAGCAGCTCGCACGCGTCGTCGATCGCCAAGTTGTGGAACAGGTGGGGAGAGACCTTGCCCCCTTTGACCTCCTTTACGAGGAACTCGAGACTTTTTGCGGTTCCATTGATGGGGCAGGGGGAGGACGCGACGGAGTAGAAACGGCTTTTCTTTCCAGCGGGCAGTTGTATCCGAAGCTTTACGAAATGGCCAGCTCTCATTTCGACGGCATCGCTAGATTCAAACTGAAACAGACACACCTCGTGTGGATATTTCATCTTTTTCTTCAAAGTGAGCGTCGTGGCGCCTATCACACTTTTTCGCTTGGTCGTGCTGAAGGGTCCCACCAGCTCCTCGAGCGACGGGGTCAGTTTGCTCATCGCGTATTCCGGCGACATTCCTGACGCGATCAACTGCCACATACGAGCCCAATTCAGAGCGATGTTTCCCATGAAACGCTCCCCAAAGGTTACATTTGCCAACGACATCCATTGTTTGGAGGCGGATACAAGAGTTTGTACGGTGATTCCGTCGTGGTATTTGATGTGGCGACAGCCGAGGGCGTGAATTTGATCCATTGCAACAGGGTTGTTCACCTCGTCCAGTATTCTGTTCACCGCATCGAGGTAGCGAGTGGATGCCTTATTGGCGCCAGTATCAGGTTGCATCTTTTCCCCAAACAGGTTGAAGAATTTTTCAAACTCTTTCCCGGAAGTGTTTCTGAATTCTTGCAATAGTTTTGTGTCCAAAATGTTCTCCGAACTGCCTTCCAGTATGGTCGCACCGCAGGTCCATCCGGCCAGCATGTAGTTCTGAATGACGGTGAGAACGTAGTTCCACGCGTCAATCGTATGCTTTCTCCACTGACTCCTCCCGATCATTTCCTTCAAAGTTGCGACCAGTGGTTCCATGAACGCCAACATCTCGTGCCTGCCGACTCTGTAGTACACCCGATGCCTCGCCCCGAGCTGCAGCAGCATATCGCGAACCTCCGCCTCGACGTCACCGCCGATGCGAATCATCACCGCGTTGAATTGGTGCACGAAGCGTTGGCGTTGCATCTTCATGTTCGCGGTCTGTTCGAAAGTGGCCGCGATCATGGGATCCTCCGTGAACCGTTCGTAGAAGCTCTCACCAAACTCGTCATGGACGAAGCTGAACACGTCGTTCCACTGGTCGCACACCTTGTCCTTCTGGACGGCGCGGTAGCTCTCCGAGAGCTTGTCAACGCCGTACAGGGCGCACGCCACCACCTTTAGGAGGTTGCCGATGCTTCGCCCAATCTTTGCCCCATACCTGTTGAAGACCATTTGAGAGGTCAGAACGCAGAATTCGAGGGCCATTTGTTCGTTCATGTTGACGAACAGGGAACGGCTCGATTGTTCGAATTCCGTCCAAGAGCCCTTCTCATTTTGCCAAGCGACCAGATTCAGGATCGCATGTTCCATGTCGGCGAAATGCGAGGCGTTTGGATCGACCAGCCAGAGGGTCAGATAGAGGTACCCCTGCCTAACGAAGCTCTCGTTCACCTTTTCCGCGAAATCGACCTGCAAAATTTCCCAATCTTCCTTCGTGGGCAAGCGCGTTGCCTTCAGCAGGGTGGGGTGAAGGGGCGGGATCAGTGCCCGATGAAACTCCTTCCAGCAGTTCATGTTGTTTGTCACCTCCAGCTCCGGGGAGACGCTTATCGCCGCCAGTTTGAACACCTCGTCGCTAAGCCACAGACAGCAACACGGGATGTTATATCGCATCAACCTGGCCACAAGATCGTCGCTCAGCTCGTCGAAATTCGGCGGAGAATCAAGCTCTGTTACGAATCGCTCAAGCATGCCATCGAGCTCCCGCCCCAGTGTGGCGAAGGAAACGCCCGCGAAGCACGTGACCGCCTGCTGATCCAACTCGACCAACAGCTCATAAAAACGCTGTCCGAACGACGGAGAGGAGTGGCCGCGCAGAGACTTCCAGATGCTGCAAATTGCTTGCGAGATCTTTATTTTTCTATCGTATCTAATCAGGTCCGTTTGGCACACAAAACTCTCTCATCCTTGTAAGCAAGTCTCTTACCAGCATTTTACCCCCGTCTTTGGACAGAATCTCCATGAACAAAAACATTTATAGCTACCAAAGAGTCCAGACACCTTTCTTTGTTAATAGATTTGAAATCGCGGAGTGGACGTAATTTCCTAGCTTTGTCCGCCGGCACTCGTGCCGTGATTATTAAATCTATCTGGGTATGTCTCCTTAACATACACTTCAGGTTTATTAAGCTGTGCGATGATTACACTACATAATCAATACTTCTGGGGAAGTCTGTCCTGGGTAATAGATGCCCTGCAAAGAGCAAAGAATTCAAGACAGAGGAATATCTCTCAGACGCGTTCGTTCCGGGGATCACCTTGGTGCCGTATACTTCAAATCAGGCTAAGCATGATAGGGACGTCTGTGTCGATCGCACCCCTGCCATTGATTGACCCCTTCCGCCCCGCCAGCCTCTCCCTCTAGAGTCTCTGCTCCTCCTTCCATATCTTTTTGGAGCATCTCCTTCTCAACGCTCTGGCCCCCAAGTACGGCATCTGCAGTGCAGTCTGCGATCCCATCTGGCTCCCGCACCAAAACACCGCCAGATGATCCCGCGCTTCCGACCTCCCCCAAAAATTGTCGGGCATCCGGATATACCCGGCCACAGGAAACCAGAAACGCCACACACCAATGATACACAGTGCAGCAACAATAAGGCCGGGGGGTGAGGTTTAGCTGTGGTTTGGGGGATCACTCATTGATTGAAAGGGACGTGTCGCCTTCACCGTCCTTGGCAGTCTCCCACCGCTGAGAGGTGTTAACAATTTTAGATTGTATCTATAATTTAACTCTGTACTATTTTTTTGCCACCGATACGAAACTTTAAGATAAATGGGCTACCGTACAACGATTGAAAGCTTGATTCAGAGGGACTTTCAAACTGTGTCTATGTAACGCTAGAGTTTGTTATAATCAAAGATCAATAGTGGGATAAATAAACCGCTTCTGGTAGAATTGGTCAAAGCGCCTATGGTCTCTACGGAGTATTTTGGTAGATTTAACTTCGGAACTAAATTTTCTGAATAAATACCTAAAATAGACGGGTAATTTGATTTCTTTACCTCGGCGGCAAAAAATCAGAACAGAGTAAAATTATAGATACAGTCTTATATTGTGCCCTCCGATATGGCCCAGGGTGTGCCAGAGCAGAGTCTTGCCGTGTGCTTTTGTTTGATCGGTGGCTCAGTCCTCCATGAGGATCTCGTGACTATTTTTCTTAAGGCCACTGTTTGCACAGTTCGTTTTGCTGATCCAATCTCCACCCTTCCCGTCCAAAGCCAACAATGCCGGCATTTTCATTATTTCCATAGCCCGCAACAGAAAATGATCGCACTGGGACACCCCCGTCGCGTCGTCGCACTTGTCGTCCATTATTTGGAAGGATTGAGACGAAGGCAGACAATTCACAATTCCTCTGATAGATTGGAATTGGATCCGTTCTTTCCAACTTTCTTGCTCACTCCAAATGCGAATCCGAATACAAATCTGCCGTGTGGAAGTCCAATTGCTGGGTGGGTGGCTGGTACAATGGCACAAGAAGGGCAAAGGCTGATTTTGCATTTGAATTTTCTGACGGCAAGAAAGCAATAATTGACCCGTGACGTCACAAAGTGACCTCAGATTGATCTAAAGATGGCGTCAAAACACAGAAATGACAATGCACAAATTGAGGGAGCTTATATCTCAGCTTCTACTTTATCGATTTGCTTCGTTTTTGATCCCATGGAGTGTTCAGATCACAAAGGGACTCATTGCAGATAAAAACTACGAAAACTTATTATAGATGTCTAAGCTTTAACCCTTTCCTTACCCACACCGTCATCACACCGTCATTTGCCGTTTTTTGCATATCTTGGCTCCTGGTGATCCGTTTTCATTGATTCAAAGTGTGGATGTCATGTACAATGGTTCTATGGATATATATTCAAAGTTTGAACAAAAGATTTTGAGAAAATATTTGTTGTCTAGTCATATAAAAACGTTACTATAGGTGCCGATCATATCCCGATTTCCAGCAATCGTCACAAATATGCTCCTCGCAAATAGGACACCCCAAACGAGAGCTATTGCATTTCTTTTTCCTTTCTGCAAATGTACTCTTCTTGCCCTGCCTCCTGTTGCCCTGCTTCCTGTAACACATCTTGCAGTAGTCACATCCTTTCATAATATCAACCCTCTCCGTCACGTCCTTGCATGTCTCTACCTTCTGCCTTTTGTTGCATTTGTATACGATCGCCGTCGGACGGTGTGCTTTCCTTTTCTGTGGTGCATGGGCAATCCCCAAAGTGTGGCCATTCAAACAAAAATAGCACTTATTGCAGTCACACGGGATGAAGGCATCCTTCCTCACCTCGATTGCAAGGATATATGCCCAAATCAATTTGAAGATCGTACCTACCGTTATTGTTGGTGGCATATTTTTCCCACCCCTGTTTGTGAATCTTCAACAAAATAAGTGTGTATATTATCAACAACTATAGTGTAGTTTTTAGCAGGAGGCCGAGCAGGAGCGCACAAGGTAAGAGGGTCGAGTGGAGGTGTTGCGTATGTGCCAAGGCGTCCGTCAACGCCGTATCGTGTCGCGTCGCCGTCCTATTCGTCGACATACGCCAGCGCGTTGTAGAATCCCAGTATGTGCCTCTTCGACACGACCGGCAGGCGTAGGGTCGAGTCGGTCACCCAGAATTGCAGTCGGGTGGACACGTCTATGGCGTGCCAAGGCCTGTCACTGCCCTCCTCCACCCTCTCCTCCTCCATGCGACGATGATGACCACGACGCTGTAACCACTTGTTGAAGATAACACATAAATAATCCTGATTTCGGTCAATCTCTGAAGATTTAGACACTATTCGTAGAAAATTGGACCATTCCTGTGATCACACGTAGACTTTGTAAATGTAGTTTTAAATAAAAA
>JALLOY010000337.1:0-12061 GCA_036939835.1 Thalassiosira delicatula
GACAGAGACATGTCTCAGGACATGTCTCTTTTTTTACAAAGACAAATAGGTCAATGTTGCGACATGTCTTCCGACATGTCTTCAATGTCTTTCGACATGTCTTGTGTCTTTTCATTTGGGGCCTCCAGAAGACATGTCTTTTAAAGACATTACCAACTAAGGCGACCACGGGATATTCATGAGAAATTTCATTTGTGGAAGGAAACAGGAGCGAGTTTTGGATTGAACCATAATAACCAATATGGGATACTATTCGAGGAAAAAGAGTAGATCGGATATACCGCGTAATCGACCGCGCAATATGGACCACGCAATCAGAGCCCCTACTCATAGCTGTGGATACAGCCTTCCTCCCCAAGTCAACAATTGACTCATTGAGGTGTTATTGTCTCATCTCTCTGACTTGAACTGTAATTGATTGCATGATGCAGGCAGTTGGGCCACGGCCAACGCGGCTTAGTTACATTTTACCCGTACGTTGTAATTATTTTTTGAGGCCTCCGGGTAAGAATGTTCAAAATGCCCGGTGATAACCCCGTTATTCTCCAGTAAAAATGGGGGTAAGAATCAGATAAGGCTTCTGCCAGTACTAGACCCCCATCAGGTTTGCCTTTTACCTGGTAAAATGGGTCAAATGGGTAAAAACACCATATGTCAAACCTGGACACTATCATTGTAATTGGCATCTATAAACCATATGTAAACACTACACTAACATTCTAATTGGCACAAATAAACATTATTATTCTAAGTTAACACTCCTCCAGTTTTACTACTTTTGACTTCACTGCTTTCCTCTTTGCCAGCAAGTTTGTAACTCCAATGCATGAACAGCTTTCTTGCTCAATCGTTCCACTCCGATTATCTATAATAGTCTATATGTATGTATTTCAACATACATATCCTTGTACAAAAAGTACAAAGGAATTAGTATAAATTAATGCCTATTTCTGTAGCTAGTCACATGCCAAACGCAAATAAATATTTTATCGCACTATTCTGTCAGAATGGTCATTATACTAGTTACAAGATAATAGGAACTTATATTTATATAGCAGTAGTTCTTTCTTTCGATGTGTCACTGTCTCTTTGGGGATAGTCAGCAATACTCCAGCAATACCTTGGCAATATTCTTGGCAATAGTTGGAAATATTTTGCGAGCTCTCGAAAAAAAACAAAAAGTCCAAACTTACCTACCTAGGAGTACGTAGTAGAGATAGGTACGTAAGTATACGTCAAATCTAGAGAGATCGATGTCCGGTGTCCGGTTTGGACGGGCGCTCGACGGAATTACTTATCCAAATCCAAATCAAAATAGCCGGTCGCCCATCTCCGCCCATCCTAATTCCCTTTCTTTCCCCCCATCCCCCCTCGTCTCTTCTCTTCATCTTCAAATATGAAAGTACTGTCATGCGTCGGCATCAGTATCCTCGCCTTGGTGGCTAGGAAATCAATGGTGTTCGCTTCTGATGCCTCCACGGCAAAAGTGAGGCTGCATGGTGCAGCCGCCAGCACACATACAAGAGTCGATATTTACTATGTGGCCAATGGCAACTATGACGCTCACAAACTGTACGACACCAAAATTTCGACGGGTGCCACATTCAATAGCGATGGATACTGGGATAGTCGGGCCTTCACCTGTAACTTCCTTCAACCTATTGCAGAAAGTATCGTCGTTTGCGCCCATACAACGGCGCCGCTTTTCCTCAACCGAATAGAGACAATGGGGGTGACAAACGGTCGTTGGGAGGCAACGAATTTATGGGAGGTGGTTGGTGACGAAGGCGTTTCGATCCCTAACAATATTGGACAAGAATGCTATCGGTTTAACAGTGCCGCGTACAGCCAATCTTACACGGCTAGGCCCAAACGGCGTAATGACACTCCTTACTGCATGGTAGATTCCAACAGCGCTGCAGTTGATAATGGGAGTAATTGGGATGACAATAAATTGCGCAGACGAAAATGGTATGATTCATCTGTTGAAATTTTCCTTTGCCTGAATGCACTCTTACATGTTGTGTGCTGCTGCTCCTCTCACTTTTTCCCTCTAATTTGAAAATGAAATAAACAGAAACTCTTCAGGCAAGAGCTTGTGATCTTATATTGTAGCAGTAATGATTGTAAAGTGGTATAATAATGGCAGCGCAGTTTCATCGATCTCATCGCTCTGTGTACGGATATAAGTATGGTGCGATGAAATAAATCACATTTTTTACTACATCTACTATCCAAATATTGCATTGTTGGGGTCAATGTGCTGTTTGTACGCTTATTTTTGAGATAGAGGGGGTGGCGTGCGGCTGAGCCATCTCATCGTGTTTTCGACATATCCTTTGCGGAAAAGCATGTTGGGATTTTGTTCGCCTTTCTGGGTCAATCTTGGTCGTGAAGACTCCCTTCTTCCTACCTGGAAAAGAGAGGTTTTTCCACAGTGACAGCCAGTTTCGAACTTCTAATTTGCTTTTCTTGAATGAAATGGAGAATGTATTTGTGTTTCTTGAGCACTTAACTCTGCAATCCCAGATCATGTAAAAAGTGAAAATGAAATTGTAGGATACACATGGATGCAGAAGTATGATGCCATGCTTTCTGGTGTGCGTCATTGTTTGTTCGGCCTTGTTCACATAGATTTCTCCTTTACTATTGTTGGCAGCCACTGGACGGTGGACAGTTGAAACGTAATCCATTGAAAGTTGAAGCTTTTGGGTTTCCTTTCACCAAATGCTCATAAAATACAACCTAAGTATTTCAGTGGTGATCGTAAAGTCCATTTTAGTTTCTAGCACTCATGGTACCATGAGTTTCCTTTCATGCAACGTGAAAGATCAAAAGCCTCATTGATGGGAACATCTACCCACGAAGAATGGACAGAAGGGTGGCTTTTTGTGCGATATCTCCGTTTGTTAGCTAGTACTGTAATGTTGCACTTTATTGTCGCCACACCACATGGCCATCCCACTGTGCACTAACCGGCTTGGAATATGTCTTTCATCTGATCATAGTTTCCATTGTGCGAAATCTTCCTGATGACATGGCTGTTGAGTTCTCCCTGTGGCAGGTCCCACCAGTAGAGGGAAACAGTTGTCAGGTCAGCCTTAGGTCAGCATTGGACGTTGCATGGTATCTAGAGGCATGACCAATCAGTCAATTGAGATATTACATCTCTCACCAAAAGTTTAGTCAGCGAGATGATCAGCGAGTGTAAATTTTCATGGCATTGGCTGGGGGATGGCGTGTCTATGGTAGGAGATGACCTGAAATCATTGTGGTTACAGAATTTGACACAAAAGAATTGAGCATTGAGTGGACTGACTTCCTCTCTTTTGCATTTAGCTTGTATATGCTTTGACGCTTATGGTGTTCACGGTTTCTAAAGTCATGAGTAATTAAACACTGATAGAGCACAAATTTCATTTGCACCGCAAGATGTTCTCTGGCGCTTCGCACTCCTTAGATACCCTTGAATCCCATTTGATTGTAAATAACCTCAATGGACAACAATTGCAGCGTCGCCTGGGGTGCGAATCTTGCCCAGATTGGCACGAATCCCCTCCACAAACTCAAAGGCCCACCCTCTGCAATCGTCTTCTTCGCGCAGTCCACAAAGCCGTCGTACAGCTTTTCAGCACCCACTGGTTGATTCATCAACTTGGTCCTAATCATATCAGCTGGCGCCACCGTCACCGTCATGAAAAACCCAGCCACGAACGCGCTCGCGAACGAACACCTCACATCCTTGCGACCCCATCCCGTGGCGTCCGAGACGTATCCCTTGGTCGCGTCGTACACTCCCATCTTGGTGGCGTTTAGGATGCACGCCCTCATGATGTTGACTTCCACGCCACGGTAGAATCCCATGATGCCCTGGGATTTGTAGAGGTTGGTGACGAGGGAGCCTAGGGAGACTCCCTTCTCGGTGTTGGTTTGGGCGAGGGTTTTCATTACGTCGAAGGGGTTGCCGATGACGGAACCCACACCACCCGTGAGAGCGCCAGCGAAGAATTTGAGGTAGACAGGGGCATCAGCTCCTCCAGCTCCAAGGGCATTTCTGACCGGTGCGTCTGTTCATTGTGTTCAGCGCACATGTAATATTGACGAAATGTTAGAAAAATCAACTCGTCGGTCTCTCGGAAGAAAGAATTGCCATTGGCATTGGATGGGTTTGCAAAAAAATGTCACCATGCTTAAAGACGCAGGTATTGTATAATCAACCGCCAGCGTGCGCCATCTCACAACGCATTATCTGGCAACTCACAAGCACCCAATTTGACGCTCGTGTAACTCATTTCCCTCCCGAAAGCGAACGGCAATCCCTTCCAAAAGGAGGCGATTCCCTCGTTCTTCATGACGCCCTGCACCGTCGAGCCGATGGTCCCTCCCGAGGCCTGCATCCGCGTTTTGACGAGTTCGATGGGATGGGTGAAGTTGACGGCGAAGCAGGCCGCGACTCCACCGCACGCCATGGATTCTAAAAGGTTGGGTTTACGTGGTTGAGACATGGTTATTATTGGTTCGTTCCTTCGTTGAAATAAGAGAAATCGTAGAAGGATGGAGGGACAGGGGACGAGGATCCTTGGTGGAGGGTGTACCTATGACAAAAAAGTGAAATGACGGTGATCTGTGATCAGTGAACCTCGCTTGAACTTGAGCTATCGTACGATACTTTACATAGTTACGCAGGAAACGAAACGTTGCTGGTTTTAGCATAAGTTCAGGCAGATATCGGCAATGAATCCAAGTGAAAATACTCATCGCTGACATCAGCGAAGTATTTGTTCCAGATTCGTTAGCCGGACGGATGCGATGCAATGTGTGGACCAAATAATTGGCGGGTAGATCACGAGCGAGTGGGAGGATGATATCTATCAATATATATCTAGCGAATAAATATGCGATGATGTATGAAAATTATTACATCGGGTTCTGTACGAAATCGCTCAAATAATAGTAGGTGTTCGATAAATTTTTATTGGATGAATTTGGATGAATGAATGACAGCAAGGGAATTAATGACACTAAAAAGGACGAACTGACGACAGCGACAGCGTACATACGTACTTCTGATAATACTTCGTATGAAACGCATTTCGCTAAAGAAATCAAACAAGTTCCTGCAGTAAAAGTAGGAGGAGTACACTGTAATATTTAGGTACCTATGTGGTTCGTTCATATTCCGGTACTTTCGTACGTCAAAAATAATCTGGCCCGCGGGCCCGGCCCTCGCAACAAGAAAAATGACGCGTGTCACGGCGTGCCGGTGCATACCTCTACCATAGGGTACGTAATGCGTGTTGTACCTCTACCTCCAACTACTAGACCCCTAGGATAAGGGTAAGTAGATATATAGAAGTATAATGAGGAATAAAGTGAGTCTATTATACTGTATCGTATATCTACATACGACACCCCCCCACAATTCGATATCCGGATGTCGAATTGGAACTGATCCTGGGGTATTGTATGATTCATCCAATCACGAGCATAACAGAAATATATAAAAAAGACCAATCCTCCACAGAGGTAGAGGATGATAACCCTCGCATGACATGCGTACGTATGTCAACGGGGCTCGGATCGCGGTTCTCGCACTGAGGCCGCGAAACTAAACAATAAAATATATTCAGATCCAAGTCTGAAAAAGTCGTGCACGGGAGAATTCCGTAACTTTCGTCCAGGTAGCAACGAGGCGCGCAGCCGCGGCAGCGATCGGGTCTCCCGAGACCGTTGGTTGTCGACGGGGTCGCTGGAGTAGCTCATGCACCCGCTTGAAACACGAAGAGTATTGAGGCGGGACCCTCCCCATAATGTAGTCCGTGTGTCGTTGAAAGAGCAGCGGACCCAGTTGTTTGGTGAAGTGGTCTGCCATATTGAGCTTCGTGTCAACTCGTTCCAGCTGGACCAAATCCCGTTCGACCCACTCGGCGAGGACCTTGTATTTGATATCCATGTGCCTCGTCCTGGGGGTAGGCTTTTGCGCATTAGCCATTGCCGTAGCGGCATCATTGTCCTCGTAAAGGACGGTCGCGGAGCATTGGGGGATTCCCAGATCCCACATGATGCTGCGTACGAAAAGCGTCATCTTGCCGATGTCGGTTGCTTCCATGTATTCTCCCTCCGTGGACGACTGGGCGATTGTCTTGAGGAGGTTCGTCTTGAAACCAACAGAGCCTCCTGCAAGTCGAAGGCCACCACCACCCATCGATCGTCTCGTCTTAGGGCACGTGGCCCAATCGGAGTCCATGTACCCATGGAGTTCGAATGGGCCGTGGGCTGGGCGTCCGTCCATTAGTAGATCATGGGCTGTACTTTTTATCTCCGGTGGTTCGACAAGTGGCAAGTCCATGCGCGGTTCCGGTCGCCAAAAGTAGATGCCATTGTCCCGTGTGAACCACAAGTACTTTAGCATGTGACGTACCCCGTGGTAGTGGATCTCAGCCGGACAAGAGCTATATTGTGATGCGCGCACAACGCCATAACTCAAGTCTGGTCGACAAGTGATCATGGGGTAGATCAACTCCCCTATCCCGCTCCGGTATCCGAATCCCATCCTCGACGCCAGGTCCTCCTGGGCTTTCTCGTCTGGGTCGCCGTCAGCGGATAGGAAGTCCCGCATGAATTGCTGTTTCGATGGTAGAGGCGTGGGGCGGTCCGGAGCATGGCGCACCTTCATCCACGTGTCCAGATGCTTCGGCATCATCCTCTCGACATATGTCTTGACGGAAATCTTAATCCAGTCGCGGGTTTGTTGGACGTCGATGCCGTTGAAGAGGTCAACCAGACCCATTCTTTTCAATGGAAACGTCAACTTGTCGTCAATCATGTCGAATAAAATGTTCGCTATCCGCTCCGAAGGCACCGCGACTGCAAAGTCATCAACTTGACGCTTGAAAAGAACCCGCTCACCATCGACCAAGCCTGAGTAAAGACATGGCTCGTGAGTGGTTGGCGTGAGACCACAGTCGCGGAGGATCGCATCAGCATGTTTTTCCCACAATCGTCCCGCTTCAGGATGCCCCTGCATGGCTGCTAAAATCGGGATAACGTGTCCTGGCGGAATCGGCGGGCGACCCTTCGAAGCCCACCAGTCCCGAACCGCTTTATCCGGTCTAATGTAGAATCCTTGTTTTGGTGGCGGGGCTTCGCCGAATGCGTTTGACACGTCCGCGCCAAAGATGAGCAAGTTCTCAGCCGCCGCCGCGGCGTAGAACAGCCGCGAGCTTGTCTGGTCAACGCAGTTCGCATACGTATGGTCCAGTATGCGCGCTCTGCCAGCGCGTGGCGATCCGTCGCACGTGCAGCGTGCCTTCTTCCGTTTGTCTAACTCCTTGATTACGTAGGTCCAAACAAGGTTGAATACTGCTTCGTCCGACTCGACGTCTGTCGGGTCACCAAACATTCCCTGCTTCTCGTATTGATCGAGCTGTGTTGTTTCCGACGCTTGCCAATCTTGCCAATCGTCCGCCTTGAGTAGTTTTCCCCTCGTCAGTTTCATCGCCCTCGTCACAAAATTGAAAACTTCACCATCAGCCACCTTCGAGATGCGTGCCGCCGATGACGTCGGTATTGTCCCTTGTCGGAAGCCATCAATCGGGAAATGTCGCAACATCAGCCGCGGGTTTAGCTGATCAATATTCACCTGCGGAATGCCCTCATTAGTTAGGCCATGCCGTATCTCCGGGTGTGCAAAAAGTAGGCGGCAGCTCGACGCATTGTCATCCGCAAGGCGCCTAAAGCATGACATAACATCAGCCACCGACTTCACATCCACACCATCAACTTTGACAAGCCACGCACCACGCAGCCGTGATCGCCAGCAATGAATCCGCGCAGCCGGGGAGCTTTTCTCGATGTGTTCGAGAATGAGCCGACCGCCTGTCGTGCGGAACTTCAATCCCGCCGTAGGCTTCTTGAAATGGTCGAATTTCTGTAGAGACAATTCTTCCTCAAAGGCGTCATCATATGGGTGGGGTGAGACGTAAACCTGCGCAAGGTCACGACGTGTAATTTCATATTCGTCCACCACAGATCCATCACGGTTCCGAATCTCCAGGCAAGTCCCTGCGTACGGATCGCGGCGCACCGCGGTCTTCCTTGAAACCGCTGAGGACCCATCCGTCAGCCCGAGCGGCAATGGTCGCTGAATCGCCTGGAAGGGCACAGGACTAGGTACTGGCATCTCCTGTGTAGGTGGGTATGCTGCATACATCTCATCCGCTGGGACACGTACTTGGGTCTTTTCTGTCTCGTCCATCAAGCCAAGGTCATATAGCAGCTGCGCCGCCGGTGGGCGGGTGGCTTGAAGGTACCACGCCTCATCGAAAACTGCGTGATGACTTTGCTTCACCAATCCCGACTTCAAGTCGATATAACGTATATTTTTGTCTGTTGCGCTGTAACCAAGGAACAGACCCGTGAAGTCGTGGCGATCGAGCTTAGCCCGTCGCTTTCCAGTCCGCTTCACGCAGACACGAGATCCAA
This sequence comes from Thalassiosira delicatula, assembly GCA_036939835.1. Classification (NCBI taxonomy): domain Eukaryota; phylum Bacillariophyta; class Thalassiosirophyceae; order Thalassiosirales; family Thalassiosiraceae; genus Thalassiosira; species Thalassiosira delicatula. The sequence continues at coordinate 8,485 of JALLOY010000337.1, forward strand.
ATAGCTTCAGGTGCGCCAGATTCGGTCTCGAACCATACCATCCCTCATATGGAGTCTTCTTCGTGATCCGATGAACGCGGCGGTTGTGCAAGTACACGGCGTGAATCAATGCCGCCGACCAATACTTCGCCTCTAGCGACGCCCCGAATAGTAAAGCCCTGACCGTGGTAGCGAGCGATTGATTCCACCTTTCCGCTGAACCATTCTGACTTGCACTATCTGCACCAGTGGGTTCTACCTTGTAGTGGAAGTCCCGCTGCAGCGTGGTAACCAATTCTTCGCTTCGTGCCAGCTCGCCGCCCTGATCACATCGTATCACTCCGCCGCGTTCCAAACCAAACTCGGACAAGAATGCCGACAGCTCGTCGATCGGTGGCTCCTTTGATTTGCTCAAGAGGACCCATACCATGCGCGATGCTTCGTCAACGATGAGGATATACGAATTAAAACCATCATATGATTGCACCACGCGATCGCGTTTCGAATCCGGTCGACTGAAGTCCGATGTAGATGCACGCATAAATCCAAAATCAACATAAAATTGTTTCCCGATCAGTGGTACGCGCTCCGCTGCCTCCTTCCCTGCCGGCTGCCGTTTCACCTGTGCCTGTTCTTTATGGTCTATGAACCGAAACGGATGGCATTCAAACGTTTCTGGCAGACCATCTGCCAGATGGGGGAGGCGATCCAACTGCCACTCTCCACAGTGCCCGAGCCTTGCTGCCCACAACTCCGACTCCAGTTGTCGCGCAGCTGTCACCGGCCTTTTCCGAAGCTGGCGGCGTCGTTTTGGACGTTCCTCCCCGTCACTCGCCGACTGAAGCTTCGAGACACGAGGCTCCACCTCTATGTGGCCATCCGTCCTCGCGAACGAGTGCAGGTCACAATAATATAGGCCATTCCGTTTTGTGAGCGGCAGGTCCAGCATGACCGCTCCTGCGCAATCACAAAACTGCAGCCTCCCCGGCGCCCCGTCCTTGTACCCGATCTGCCTCCACGAAGAAAAATCCTCGCTTGCGATCATGATGCTTTCCGGAGACATTATCATGTCCGTCGCGTCTTCGTTGACCAGGAAAGGCTGTAGATGCTCCGACCCATCCTCTCGAGGCATAGGCAAATATCCGAGCAACGTGCACGGGCTGAAGCTCACGTTCGTGTCATCCCCCAACGCGAGATTTAGCGACACCGGCGGAATGGACCTCACATTCACGAGGCCCTCTGCGTCGCCCGTCATGCACACATTAGCGCCCGAGTCCGCCATCGCCCCAGTCAGCCCCATTTTTGTCAGACGGCCCCCGTCGTCTATCCCTATCGTACGAACGGCGCAATGTACCGGGACGACTGTATCGTTGAGGATGTCTTCAAACACGTCGTAGAACCCGTCGTCACGCGAAGGCTCATCGCTAGGTGTTTCCGGTTCAACTAATTGAAACCCCGGGAAGTCTCCGACACTTGTCGGTGAAGGTGGTCGGGTCGGATCCAATAACGAGCCCGGAGGCGTCCCAGGACTACACACATCGTGCATCCCGGTCAAAATGTCCTCCCAGTCACCGGCGCTTGCCGACTTGCAAATATCCGGTCTCCCGTCAAACCAACGGCGCGCCGCCTCCCCAACGTCTGCGTCACACCCCACCTCGTTAATCTCAGGACCAATCGAATCCTCCTCGTTCGATGCATCGCCTTTCGTCTGGCCTGCTGGTTCCGTCAGTATGGCGTACACGTCCGCGTATGTCATGTTCACCCATGGCGTCACTCGCGTGTCAGACACGTCCCTGGGCACCTCAAACTTGGACGCAGCGTCCATTCTTGCGACCGGGCCATCCACCGTAGGCCCATCCTCATCGTCCCTTTCAACACCAGTGCCACCCGCACCGGTGTGCCGCCCGACCGTCGCACCGGAACACCGTCCAATGGCCCCGCGCACGCTATCACGTGGTTCCTCAACGCGGCCCGTCGAGACACACGCGCACGTCGAGGGTCCGGGCCGTGGCGGCGCATCACCAGCGCCGTGCGTTTCATTTACGATCATCTTATTTGCATCCAGTGCATGGACTGGCGGCGCATCACCAGCGCCGCACGCCTCATCCACGATCATCTCATCTGCATTCAGTGCAGGAACTGGCGCAACCGCCAATGACGTCGTCTCAGCCTGCATCGGGGGTGGCTCTGGCGGCGGCCGCTCCTTATACGAGGACGCGTCCACCGCTATCGGGGATACCGACGAATCAGTACCCCGCAACCGTCATTCTGAATGAACTTGGGCGTCGCCATCCGCATAGAGCGCGCTCTCCTGTGCGCAATCCGCGAGGAACACCCAGTCCATCCCATCTTCGATCTCCTCAAGTGGCAGCTCAAATCTATCGCAAAACGCTTTCGCGACCTTCGCCGGCGTTGGTTGTCGAGTGCCATATCGGCCACTCCCGCCGGATCCACTGCGTCCTCCGTCGCCCCCGTCCATGAACTTCTGATTTTGTGCGAGCCAATGTGCCAAAGCCTCCTCACGCTCCTTCTCGTTATCCAGCTTCAAGTAATCACGCATGTGCAAGAACATGGCGAGCATATAGCACCTCGAGGCAGGGTGCCCCCACTTTCCGCACGCATGGCACGCCCCCTCATACCGCTCTCGCCGCTGTCGACGCTCAAACGCCTGCACGTCCGGCGGGCGTTTACTTGCAAAACGGCGGGCGCCACTAGACTTCGCATCTTCCCGTCGCATATCACCGTCCCGTTCGAACCTGCACTGGAATCTACCATCTGGGCCCCGGCGCTGTGTGACGTTCTCAACCCTACCGCCCGGCTCCCTGCGGCTGTCCACCCGGTTAACCGCAGCGCAAAACCCCGCTCCCAGTGCCTCCCGTAGTGGGTGCAGCAAGTCTCCATCATCCACGGCCACGCGATGGAGTTGCGGGCGGCCACGTGAGGGCGCCCCCACCGTAGACCGACGTGCCAACTTCTGCGCCAGCCTGTCCACATGGAACTCCGGTGGCAGTGGGGGACCACCCAACCGCTCCGAGTCCGCCATGTCCATAACTTGCGCCGTCAGCGCCCTCGCGAGTTCGGCATATTGGTCGTGCGTGACCAAGTCCAAAAACTTCACGCTCAGCTCTGCGTCCTCAAGCGGGCGACCACGGTGGCGCAGCAATATATTATGCAACTTAACGTTCGAAGCGAGCGTGTAGACGCTGTCATCCTCCGGCCAGAACGGTTCAGGGATTGGCCGCGACCTGTCAAAAATGCCTACACTGATGCGGCCAATCTGCCATAGGAGCAGGAAACCATCCGCACCAGCGCGTTTTGCCTCCTGCACGTGCGTGCCAATACCGTCCACGTTCTTTGGGAGGATGCGGCGCAGCAGCCCAAACAACGTCGTTGACTGGCGTTTGTACTTCCGGATACCCATGCCGGGCAGGCATAGCCCGTGTGGCCCATACCGCAAGTCGATCGCGTCGAAAGGTGTCATCTCTATCTGGAAGGTAGACAGCTCCGTCGCCAATTCCAGATAAAAGTCATAGTAATCAACCATCGTCGTAGACGTCAACTCCGACCAATCGTCTTTCTTGGCAATGTTCTTTGAGCT
>JALLOY010000338.1:0-12097 GCA_036939835.1 Thalassiosira delicatula
TTGTGGGCGGTGTTTTATACTACACACACCACACTGTAGACAATACTGTCACCACCACACCGAGATGAGATCAATTATCAGGTGAGCAAACGTAGCAACCAATATCACAGCCCAAAACACCAAACAGTTATCAGACTAACCAGCCACTCAGTCAAAAACGGAAAGGTATGGTATCATGCCTTGAGCATGGTCTTAAATATCCATTTGAATGCCTTACATATTGGGAAAACAGGGCCAGGAGTCAAATTGTGTTTTTTTTTCTTTCTCAGGCTTGATGCCTGTTGGAGAAAAAACAATCCTGTTAAATGATGCGCTATATTCATTTGCAGGAATATTAAGTTTGAGGTACATCAGCTGCCGAGGAGGCCTGCAACTGGCAATTGGCAAGACCACTCGCCTAATCCTGGAAGAACCGGGCTACTCAGATATTCATTTTCAGTTGTGGATCTAGAAGTTGCCATCCCATGATTATAACAGTAGCTGTCTGCATGGCATGCTATTATAACGGCTCCTTGTTTGTTCCCCAAAATTTACCCTGGCGGCAGCACTCGCTGCTCACACTTCAGAAAAATCTGGCACCATCGGATATTTGTCTGGCTGTCTCACGTTTCAGTCTCAGGAATATTCTTGTTCTCGAGAGATTTCGAAAGATATTTTTTGTAGGTAGGCCACGACTCAGGCACGGGCGGTCGATCGAATCAAACTCTAAATTGGCGATTGCATTCAATAATTGTAACGTAGGAATAATGAAAGTAATAATAGATCGCATCGCCGGAAGAGAAAGATTTCGATGGAGTCACGATTGGATATGGATAGGTGGCAGTTCCCGCTTGCTTCCCGCCACTTGCTGTCACCACCGTCAGGCGCTAGCTGGGAATGCAGCCATCACCAACATCTCGCATCCACGCATGACCGAACACCACGCCACATCCACCATCACCATGAGAATGTAATGAGATAACTGTTTTTGATCTAGCTCAGTTTCTGAATACAACGCAGTGCGACAGAGTTCTCATCTCCTCTTCGTCCTTCCATTATATTTGTTGACACGAATCCATCCCTCCAGTCGACTCATTTTCGCACTTCGCAGGATTGAAATTGAATCAGGAAGGCAGCGCACGGAATCACAGAACATAATTTTACAATCCGAACAGTCGAAAGGTAGAATCACAACGCATTTACCACTTCTTAGTCTACCACACCGCCTCATTCAACCGCGGCTCCACCAAGCAAACATTATCCTACCCACGCAACCATCCAAACATCGATTGATTACCAGTATACAACAACCATGAAGGTCAGCAAATCCTCCATCGCAGCGCTACTCCTCCTCTCCGCCGCCGCCACGGCCTTCGTCCCCGCCGGACGCTTCGCCATCGAAAGGGCGAACGCTCCCACGACCGACAACAACAACAATGCCTGCGCCCTGACGTCCACGTCCTCCTCCTCCTTCTCTCCGCTGAACCACGAAAGACGACGCAGCACAACGAACCTCTTCCTGTCCACCCCGGCCGATCCCGACAAATCCCAGGTAAAGGACATCTCCGAAATGCAAGACGATCCCCTCGAAAAGTTCGGGGTAGACTTCACAGCCCGCGCCGACGAGGGGAAGCTCGATCCGGTCATCGGACGAGACGACGAGATCCGACGCGCCATCCAAATTTTGAGCCGTCGCACCAAGAATAATCCAGTATTGATTGGGGATCCCGGGGTGGGCAAGACCGCTATTGCCGAGGGCATTGCGCAGCGGATGAATTCGGGAGACGTCCCGGATTCGTTGAGGGATTGTCGGTTGATCGGTTTGGATATGGGAGCGTTGATCGCCGGGGCGAGCTATAGGGGGGAGTTCGAGGAGAGGTTGAAGCAGGTGGTGGATCGGGTGAAGGAGAGCGAGGGGGAGATCATACTGTTCATTGACGAGGTGAGTCGGAGGAGAGAATGAGAGCGATATGGGCGGAAACCCGTGTGTTCGATGTTTCGTTCGTTGGATTTGCTCGGTGGTTGTGGGCGCGATGGGGACTTGCCTCGGAACGAAGCGGAACGAGAAAATTCGGATCCAGTTTTCGACTCCGATATCGAGATAGCCAGATGGAGGTCGCGTTCTGAAACGGGAGTCATGAACAAAATGGAACAGGGCCCTCCTTTCGAAACGTGGCGACCGCGGCGAGTTCCCAGAAAGCATTTCCACCTGGGGACTGTATAGATCCCACACAATCATCTTGAGATCCCGCGCAATCTTCCTAAGGGCCCGGCACGCTCGGTGGACTGCGGGGCAAGTCTGGAAATATGACAGTGGACTGCGGGACAAGTCTGGAAATATGACATTTCGGGGGATATGCCGTCTCTCATTTGGGTAGGGCGAAACGGGGGCGAAACGGGGGCGAAACGAGAGACGATATGCTGTGCTGGAGCTACGAGGGAGAAACCGCAAATTTCTCGTGGACAGTCAGCAGAACGCTTTCTAATTGTTTCATGAGCAACAGAGCGATTGTGGATGGTGGCGACATTTGACCGTTGCGCATCACGTGCGGTGAACCTTGGTCCCGTGGAAACGCGTTTTTTACAACATAAGGCAGGTCAATGCAGTGGTGCAGCCACACTTTCACGAGGCAACCCACGTTTCCTACAAGGAAACATCGGCAGTTGTTTTCATTGTGGCTGCATGCACTGGAAAAGCAAATCCATCTTTTTTAGAAACACATGTCGGAACACTGTCCACATTGATGAGCGCCGCCCGAGCAAAGCAATGCCAACCAGAATTTACTAATTGCTTTTCTCTCGCTAACATCTCATATTCTTCCCTTTCGTTTCCACCAATTAACAATAACAACAAACACACGACGCAACAAAACAAAAAACGGAACGCAGATGCACACGGTTGTGGGAGCCGGCGCCACCTCCGGATCGATGGACGCGTCCAACCTCCTGAAGCCGGCGCTCGCCCGCGGGACCCTCCGCTGCATCGGCGCCACCACCATCGACGAGTACCGCAAGCACATCGAAAAGGACAAGGCGCTGGAACGACGATTCCAGCAGGTCTACATCGGGGAGCCCAGTCCCGAGGACACGGTGAGCATCCTGCGCGGGCTGAAACCCAGGTACGAGGTCCACCACGGGGTGCGCATCCGCGACGAGGCGCTTCTGGCGGCGGCCAAATTGAGCAGCCGGTACCTCCCCGATCGATTCCTTCCCGACAAGGCGATCGACCTCGTGGACGAGGCGTGCGCCAAGCTCAAGAACGAGCTGACCTCCAAACCCACGGCGCTCGACGAGGTCGATAGACGGATCATCCAGTTGGAGATGGAGAAGCTCTCGCTGAGCAGCGATCAGAGCAAGGCGCTGGATAGCAAGTCGGCGGAGGCCAACCGGGCCCGACTGGAGCACCTCGACGCCAAGCTTGCCGAGAAGAAGGTCCTGCAGAAGGATTTGACGGTTCGGTGGATGGCTGAGAAGGGGGCTGTAGAGGGCGTCATGGAGCTCCAGGAGCAGATTGCAGAGATAACGTTCTAGATCGAGAAGGCCAAGCGAGACTACGACCTGGAGAGAGCGGCCGAGCTCAAGTACGGGACGCTGCCGGACCTGCAGGCTAGGCTCGAGGCCGCCGAACCCCTTGAGGAGGAGTGTGCCCAGAACAAGCAAGAAGGACATGCAAATGATCATCACCCCTGCGGTGCTGGACACCATGGCGGACATGGGCTTCGACCCCATCTACGGAGCTAGGCCGCTGAAGCGGGCGATTCAAAGGGAGCTGGAGACCCCCGTGGCCAAGGGAATACTGAGGGGAGACTTTGCGGACGGTGACGAGATCACGATCAATTCGGTGGATGGGGCCATTGCGATTCACAGGAGTGTGGTTGGGACAGGGAACGCGCAGGAGGTGGGAGCCAAGACCGCATCGTACTATTAAATGAGTTAATGGGCAATTCGGAGTGGGGGCGAGCCGAACAGATTCCAGCTAGAGAAGAATGTGGAAATAACAAAGCAAGTAATATGCATTTAACAAAACCAAACAATCATAAATGTAATAACTTCAAACGGTTGTGCTGGAGGCTGAGGGCGGTGAGCAAGGTGCGGGTCAACAGGGAGGAACTTTGCCACGATCTACTTGAGGACTACGACCAGCTCGTCATCGGCTCTCCCCGGTCGCCGTTCTCTGACGAGGAACGGAGCGTCCTCGCAGACTTCGTCCACGGGGGCGGATCCCTCGCCGTCTTCGCCGCCGCCGCTGGCGGAGCGCGGTCCTCGACAGAGTTCCCGAATCTCAACGAGCTGCTGACCGAGGAATTCGGAATCGCCGTCGAACGCACGACGGTCGTGCGGGCGGTCTACCACGAGTACCTCCACCCGAAGCACGCGTTGATTCGGAACGGCGTCGTCCAGCCGGAGATCGGCCACGAGAAGCGCGTGCCTCTGAAGAATGCGAAGGACAGAAGCCCTCCTCCACGGCGAGACGAGAACGGCGTTGACGGCAGCGGCGCGGATCCGAGCTCGTCCCTCTCCTTCGTTTATCCGAACGGCACGACGCTCGCCGTTCGATCTCCAGCCTACACCCTCCTGTCGTCCGGATCGACGTCCTACCCAGTCGATTGTCCGATCGCCGCGGCGTGGGAGTCCGCGAACGTTGACGCCGAACAGCAGGGACGTGTGCTCGTGGTGGGTTCGTCTGACGTGTTCGCCGACGACTGGATCGAGAAGGAGGAAAACTCTCGGCTGTTCGACGTCCTGTTCCGGTTCCTCCTCCGTCGAAACGTGTCATTCGACCCATCACTTGGCAGGTCGGACTTCGAGGAAAAGGAATGCGTTCCCGACGTGTCGTCGCTCTCGAACATGGTCAAGCCGTGCCTCCAGGAGAACGAGCCGCTGCCGCAGGACTACAAGGGCATGCTGTGCGAGGACCTGTTCGGGACGAACAATGATTGCGTTCCCGACGTCATCAAGCTGTACGGGGAGCTCAACGTGCCTCACGAGCCCCTGACGCTGGTGGAACCCCACTTCGAATGCCCCCGCCCGCCGCTGCAGATGGCCACGCACCAGCCCCGGATGATCGATCCTCCGCCGCCCGCCTTGGAGTTGTTCGATCTGGACGAGTGTTTCTCGGACGTCCGGGTTCGCTTGGCGCGTCTCGCGAATCGATCGCCCGACGACGAGGACCTGGACTGTTACGTTCGAGAGGCTGGCCGGATTCTCGGATTGGGCGTCCAAGAAGGCGATGTGCCGACGAACGGGAATCTTTCGAAACGAGTGTTGCACCACCTTGGCGAAAAGGTTAGTTTGATGGTTACTACATCGTGATAACTCATAGTTTGTCCGAAAGTTGATTCGTCTATTACATCCACTGTGCATTCATTTTTATGACACTTTTCACGCAAATCTTTGGTCTACAGCTATTCCAGTTCAAAACGAGCAACCGATGTGATAATCAAGATGCAGATTTATAGGTAGGAGAGATCAAGAGATCGCTAGCTACCATATGATCCACAATTAATCTTTACGATTCAAGGCCGCAGAGAGGATGCATCTGGAATTTTATGGTACAAATTCATCAACGGAGTTGGGCATTGCGGAGATGACATCCTTTTTTGGGGATGCCGATCAGCTTGACTCTTTTATACAGCGCTAGTTAGCTACGCACTTTATTTAGTCACTTTATCTAACCTGGCAACACAGAAATATTGTGGCCAATGCCTCCTCAGGGCGTTTCAGCGCTCATATATTCGAATTAATACTACTTACTGCACTAATTTGTTGGCGATAGGATGTGACTGAGGCCCAAGGGCCCGATCACCCAATGAGTACTTTTCGATTGATTGAAAATGGCAATAAAAAGAGCAGTTCTGAATACCATTAACTGTGGCGGCGGCGTGTGCAGTTGTGTTCATTGCATGCTTTCAATTTACTCTACGACCTCCTTCCTGATCACTTTAGCTATTTTGGCCATATTAGAGGATTTGAAGAGCTTGGCAGACTTGCCGCTAATCATCTTCTTGGCCTTGGCATCCTAGCTAGTGATGAGATAAGATAAGAAGGGGAGGAAATTAACAATCAAAGGGCAGATGAGTTTTCAAATCAGGATGCTGACTTGGACCTAGGACCTTGGAGCCCCTCCTCGTGTTAGCATTATAATTTCAGAATCGGCCCCATCGCTTGCTTCGGAGCTGTCCAGTTTGGCCCTCTTCGTCTCGCCGCTCTTCGCGCTATATGAATCGGACGCCTTCTCTGCCTCGGTGCTACCTGCCGCCGCTGACGCTGCCGGCATTGACATGAGGCTCCTTCGCTATGCTGTCAATTGATTAGCCGGCTCAGCAGCAATTGAACTTGAGTTTGAATCCTCCTGCTGGCTGGCAGCCAGCCCTACGTATTGATTGTATTGTTGGTCGGATGCGAGTTCTACGGCCCTGCCTGCAATGAGAAAAAAGAAGTCTTCATTGTCGCTGGATATGGTTGATTGAATTGCTTCGGCTGGAGGTTGTTTCGGTGGCGGCTACTTTTGGCTCAAGCTGCTGCGGAAGATAGCGAGAAGGCCAGAAAAAGAAACCACCGTAATGTTGCTGCAATCTGAACACGGTTCTCTCTTCCATCCATGTGAGAACGCAAAGCGAGCTTGGGCTCTCGACTGGGGCAGTTCTCTCGGGACTGAAACACAACTTCAAGCTAAATATCCACCAAACCAGCGTTGCTGTCGAGCGAGGGCCCACACTTCTCGCGCAGAATCGAAAAAAACATCCAGTAATTCTCCACTGACGTCGAAGAAGCGCGCGGCCTCCTTCTCATTGTCGTCATCCACCTCGAGCACATCCAGACTTCCTCACACCAAGTGCGCAGGACTGAATCCTGGCGCCAATTACATTCCGGCCCCGACTCCAAACCTGTTCGAGCCGCTCCATCAGCACAGACCCGACGGGACGCTTGAGCACATGGCCAAGGCACGTTCGCCTTTTCAAGCACTTTTTTTGAATCTGTCTGAGCCACGTCGTGGCTAGGACTGAGTCACCACCAAAACGTCGTATCTCCCTTTCTGGAAACTGCACACTTTCGCCTAGCAGGCGTTGTCGCAGATTGACGGTCCTATTGAGTGAATGGTGCAACGTGGATAACAATGAGTTCGTACCTAGGGCGATATTGTTAATATGAGTAGACTGTGGTTGGCAATATCTGAATATTTCTAGTTGTTACGGTTATGTACATTTCGTCGTGTTGTCATTGCTATATCAGTATCTCACAGCAAGTGGAGAGCTTTATCGATAGCTCATGCTCATGCTCATGCTGTCGGGGCGCCAAGCAAAGCTCTTGGAGAGAAATCCTTCGTAGACGGAGAAGGGCCTTTCTGGGCAAACTTTGCAGCCGCTTGTCTTTGTTTGATCTCCTTCTTCTTGCGGTGCACCTTCTGCGCTGCCTTTTGGATCAGTCGCACCGTCTTGAGATCGGCATCGGAGCACAAGGCATATTCGATGGCGCTCATCCCGTCTTCATCCTCCAATACGGCAGAGCTCAACTTGGCCGAGAGGAGCACGCCGATGGTGCGGTAGCAAAGAGGGGGCCTTTCTACTTCCCTTCGGTCGTCCTCGAACAATTGGCAGGAGCTATCGCACGCCATGTGCAGGGGAGTTCTGCCGTCCTTGTCCTGGAGGAGACACGCTTCGGGGTAGGCATCCACGAGGATTTTTATCGCGGCAGCATTGGCGCAGCATCCCGCGGCGACGTGGAGGGGCGTGCGGTCGAGGCAGTCTCGTGATCTAGCAGCGCCGGGACACAGTTCGATCATTCTGAGGACGACGACCGCGGGGGGGTTGTATCGGACGCAGGCGTGGAGGATTGTCATGCCGTTGAACGAAGAGGATTTCGCCACGAGTGTGGCCAGGTACTGAAAGGTGTTTCCGCCCTCGGGGTCGGATAAGAACATGTTCATTAGTTTTCCCCAATCATTCGCTTCGATGAGGCGAAAAAGAAGTACCAGGGAAGACGATGAGCTGTTAGCGTGAGTATTAGACTTTGATGACTTCATGATGGAGGGGCTGTTTGGTGCTGGGTGTGATGAAAAGTAATCCTTTGATTGCAGATGTTATGAGCACGATGAGACCGAGATACAGGGGACAGTATGTTGTGCATGTTGATAACAACAGATTTTGGCATTGAGCTCGACTGATAATAGCACCACTGATGCTGATGATACGGGCAAAGCAGAGATATCACTGGTGTGATTGATTTCCCTACAGGTATGGTTGCAATGCATTTTATGTCGTCGAGAAGGTAAGAATGCTTTTTCCAGCATCTTGGTGTCTCTCTAGTATGTCCGCATGCAGCATCCTTCCGCGAAACTATCCAGGGGGAGTTGTCCAAAAATTGCTCCTTTTCCATCATGTCATTGAGCTTGAAGAACAGGTTTGCTGCGCTGCAACTGCAAGACTTGGAGCGCTGCTTGAAGATTGAGTCGCCGCGTGAGGTGCAGCGGCTGTGTTCATCGTGCTTGCATTCAAAAAACGGGAACGCTTTGGGAATTTGAGAACTGAGCATTCTTTCATGTTGGCACGGGAGTCACGTCCAGCAGGGACAGGCATCCTCTGACATCTAATTTGGGTACCTATCGTAGGTACTTACTCTCTACGATACATATATTATTATCAGTTTGGTTGCGTGCGCATTTCCTTCCCACGCACACGCACCACAGAAACATCGCATCCCCATAATATTATCGTAACCATAAAGCCATCAAAACAAGAACGAAAACCCATGATGCGATGGCGAAGTAGAAGATGGGCCCAGTAAAAGGTATCGCAGCTGAGGGCTTTCAACGCAATGCCATACAACCTGCGAGAAAGACAATGATCATATTTCCATTTAGTGTCGGTCTATGCAGCATACAATGGCAAAAACCATATTCCATAACAACGAATCGAGGTTCATCATTCCAAATGTTGTCACCTACGACTACGACTCATCATCATGATGGCTGTACAGGGCAACGCCGGAGGCATTTGACTCCTCAGAATCGCGATCACGATTGTGACCAACGAATACGAATGCACGTCACTCCAATAAAGTCTCTGTTATTGACCATGGTATTATGCATAGGTCGTTCCACGGCCTTGATGAGTGCGCTTCCGTTTTTTTATTGTGGCGGTCACCGGGGGGAGGCGATGTCATTGACGACGACAAAAACATCCTCGTTTGAATGTATGGAGAACCGACAACAGATGCATTATAGTCCTGCGAGACGAGTGTCGCAGTATGTTCGTCCATTAAATGCAGCGGGTACGAGTCACACAAAATTGTACTTAAAGGATGGTTTTGACGAAGATGGTTTCTCAACCGCTGATGTCAAAGGCAGCTTGGAAGACAAAGGCGACATTGGCACTGATGAATATTTTGAGAGACTCATTTCTGGAACGGTCAAAGTTGAAGAGGAGAATACCAATGAAGAAATTACCAACACTAACAGTCCAAAGAAGGGATCATCAGTTTCAAAAAATATAGATTCCTCTCAATCATCTGAGCCTTTGGAAGATCAAATCATTCTTGGTGAAACAAAACGCATGGTGGAGCAGCAGCAACAGCAAATTGATCTACTAATGAAATTAGTACAGGGGAGACAACAATTGTCACCACCCTTTGAAGATGAAGCTCCATCTAATAACAGAATGGACAAATATGCCACTCGGTCATCACCGCCTACTTCTTCCGTGCCAGCACAACCACACCAACAATCTCCAGCCCCGTCACATCAAAATTCAATAAATGTTGCGCCACTCAAAGCCATGCTATTCATCGATGGAACGTGGCTATATTACTCTCTCAACACTCGGAACCCAAACCGAGATGCGATTATACCAAAGTTTGGGATGGGCTGGCAAAACAATTACAAAATAGATTGGCTCGCTCTCCCAAGGCTAATTTGCGCTCAAATCGAGAAGCAGCGGAATAGTAAGACCTCCTTTTCCGGATCTGATAGACCCCTTGAAATTGCTAGGGTCATGGTATTTACTTCTGCCAAAAAAGAAACTGATCCAAACTCCATCCGTATGCGGATGTTTCGTGAAATGGCAAATGCAAATTATGATGTCCATATGATGGAGACAGTTGGCAAGGGCGAAAAATGTGTAGATATTCAACTGGCTGTTGAAATGGTGAGTGGGTATCCACCTTTACTGTTTCGTTTGAATTTTTGAAGACCCTGTCCTGCTTGTTGGGCCATAACTTGCGAGCTTGACACACAACATCTTCACAAGCTCTGCAGTGCAAATCCTACCTAACTCTTTTTTTGCAACACCCTTCCAACTTCTGCACCACTAAGTTGCACTATGCAACCGTTCCTAATGCCTATGGTGAGTAAGCCTGTTGTTTCTTTTTTGTATTTATTCGCACCAAATAGCCACACACTCTCACGAATACAATCGATGCATAATGTTGACCAGATGTGGCTATTTTGCTGAGGTGAGTCATCTGTTGAGTGTCAGTTGAGTTGGACATTTTGGCAAAGCGCTTATCATTACATTTCGTTCCTGAACAGTGGCGACAAAGACTTCGTTCCTGCCCTTGTTCGGACTCGACAAAAAGGAAAGCAGGTGTGCATCAGTAGCATGAGAGCTGGCTGCAACCGTGTGTTGTATGAGAGCCCACACATTCGTGATTTTGATGTAGGTACGGCAAAAACTTGATTCCCCTATGCTGCCTTGCTGTTTCTTCACCGCTCATCTTCCACTCGATTGGTATATTGCCGTAGTTTGGATTGAGAATTTCCTTAATGATCTAATTGTGCCGATTCCTTCAGAGGAAAGAAGCCGTCGAGACCGAGCAGGGTATGCATCTGCATTTACAATGATGAGGGTCGTAAGGGATTTTGTTGAATCAGCTCCGGATCATAAATGGATAAGTTCACGGGATATTGGAAAATATCTAAAATCAATTGAAATCGCAGATTCAAATATGTTGGAAGAGCTCAAAGGAGCACATGGGGGGCTGAGAACATTTCTGATGGAACGAGCTTGCAACTTATTTAACGTGAAGGTGAGTCTTATACTCCTTATTTTTTTCTGGCTTTCAGACCCACCCACTCATCGTTTTGAAGTTTCCGGAAGCTGGGGCTATCCGTGGTCGCGGGGAATACAGTTTTTGGGTAAGAGTAAAAGGTGACTCGGATGACACTTTACTCAATGAGTTCAAAAAGACACAATTCTTCACAAAAGAGGAGAAAGGTTTCTTAGAAAACTACATGAAAGAAAAGCATATAGAAAATGGTTCCTACAAGCATTCAATGATGGCAGCAAATTATTTAGATTTAGATGACAGCGATACCACGGAGGAGTTGGGAGGAGAGTCTGAGTTGGATTCTTCTGATAAGATTGCACCCCCTCCACTTGACTACTCTCAGCTCACAGTTGTTAGGCTGAAGGACATTTGTCGAGAGAAGGGACTGCCTGTTTCTGGAAAGAAAGATGTTTTGGTGGACCGGCTAGAGCAAGATAGAAAAATTGAATACGAAATCAAAGAGAAGCATCGCAAGGAAACTTCAAGGGTTGTCACACACACGCCCAAAAAGCCTTCTCGTCAAACAGGAGTATCGTTCAGACCTCTACCCTTGCCCACTGGTAGCGTTCAAAATGGAAACATTTACTCGCAAGCTCTGCCACAGATAGATGCAACTCGATATCGAAATCCTCGCGCTTGTGTGTCAGAAGATCCTGTTGTCGGGGCCCACCTTGAAGCTCTCATCAACGAGTATTTGACAGCATCTGGTGGGATTGCTGGGTCGAGGGATATAGGGAGATATCTAGCGGCAAATGGTGACTCTCAGAAAGGGAACCGCAGCGCTTTAACTGAGTTGAAGGAATCATACGGCTCATTATTGACATTTATTACGTCGCGAGAAAAAATGTTTTCTGTCCTAGATAAAAAATCAGGATATGGCGGTGATCATGGCTTTCCAATCAAGCTCATAACAAGAGACTAGTCTTACTTGTTCACTTGCTCCTCTCCTATCAAGGTGGCAGTGTTGCCTATGGTCGCCAGCAAGAGTTATTATCCCTCCCATACGACCGCAATACTTTTAGGTTTTTCAAACTCTAAATTCGACGGCGTCGTCTCGCGTAAAATAAATTTGATT
>JALLOY010000339.1:0-12241 GCA_036939835.1 Thalassiosira delicatula
TTTCAAACAATTTTGACCATATTCACTACAATAATGGCCAAATAGCAGCTCAGTGTAGATACCTAAAATGATACATCTCATTGCTAACATTTTTCTTGTGAAAACAAGGCCGTTTATATACAAACTTTACCTAATTGCAATTCTTAGTCTTGCATAACTTTCCAATCACAGGCAAGAGCAAGAACGATGACACACGACACGGCGACCACCAATCATGATGATGAAGCACGCCGGAAGCCATTGCCGGCTTTACACCATTCTTCTGTTGCATGAATGCCCCACCGACTAGATCTCCCCGTCACAATCTTCAACGGCCCAAAGCACATGAGAATCTGCCAGTTCAGTGGCTCTTAAAGACGGCAACCTCTGCGGCTTTGCCGGCACTGATGGCGGTTTGTCAGTTGGCAGATCACCATGGTGTTGGGTGGACAGGAGTTGTCGTCTCGCATCAACTGGTAGCGTACATAGACTGGAATGATGAAAAAATGACGGTTCTGACAGATTGTATTTGCTTTTGGCAAGCGACAATCTAGATACATGGGCAATAATTTATATTAATTCCTCTGTATAGAGGTTTAGACCAATTGCGTTATAATAATACATACTTGATCAAATTGGCCAGAAACCACTTAGCTACATTCCTGTTAACAGCTTTCCTGCTAAAATGGTTTTTGGTGGATTGGTTCTATGTATCCACCTTTACATATGTACTTTGAGCAAAAACTCTATACAAAGGAATCAGTACAAACCAGGAAAATATTTCTATAGGTAGGTACCATATGAATACGCGGAGTTGGTTTTATGAGCGGATGCGGTTGTTGGTTTTTGCCAAAAAAAGTACCGTACGATAATAACTAGACGAAGCTAGTGAAATCGGCCGGTTGTGAGTGCCAGTTGGATGTAATACGTCCAAAATTGTAGTCTTGTTCTGCACAGCGCACCAGCAACGTCGTGTCACTACACCATGTAGATACGTTGACTGCATAGCTTTTGAATAATATGTGATAGTTATATCTTTTGAAAAGTGGAATGTCACCGCTACCTACCTGCAAGACAGGTGTCCTAAATAGTCGTCCTGAACCACCCATTTCTGACTTGGCAGGAAAGCAGTTAAAATGCAAGTGCTTGCTTCCATTAACAAAAAAGGTGAAAAAAGCCATTTTGCAGCGAAAAATCATGAATTGACATGGTGCAACCAAGTTGGAATGTGAATTTCCAAATTGTAAATAATTTTCAATCTAATTTCCTTCAAGAGTTGAGCTGGTGCACCTTTGGATTGAATGTCAAACGGGTGAAGCATCAAAGTTGCCTCAGCCTCAAGAATGAAATAACCACTGGAAGTTAGTGTTAAATGACACAATTGGCCTACATGTTTAGGGTACCGGCAGTTTTGAGCTGGAAGACAAGATTGGAATGTGAAAGTCGAGTATGGAACTCATTTTCAATAGGCTCAACTTGAATTGTGTAGCAGGCCGTCCTCCAAATGTGCAGGCTTCCAGGTCAAATGTGCCGGCACCCTTTTATGGAAAGCCAAAATTGGCCATTTCGTACCTTAACACCAAAGGGGCTGGTAGTTTTGAGCTGCAAGACGAGGTTGGAATTTGAAAGTCGAGTATGGAATTCATTTTCAATAGGGTCAACTTGAATTGTGTAGCAGGCCGACTCCAGATGTGCCGGCTTCTGGGTCGAATATGCCGGTACCCTTTTTGTAGAGCCAAAACAGCCTGTCCTCAAATCACGTGTTGAAACGCCATACAACAATTGGTGCCGGCAGTTTTTGAGCTGGAAGACCAAGTTGTAACGTGAAAGTCGGGTATGGAATTGGACAAGAATACTCTTCTCTTGAAGAATTGAGCAGGCTGGCCTTCAGATGTGCCGGCTTTCAGTTCAAACGTGCCAGTACCATTTCCTTGAATTTTAAAAAGACATGGAAATAATAGGCTGAGTTTACCAAAAAAAACACAAAATATTGAATCTACATGGAAAAGTGAAGGTGAAAGGTGAAAAAAGGGCGGGGATTGTTTTTAAATGTCCATACCTACAATATTTAAGGGATGCATAACATAGTTTGGACAGGAACATACCCAAGTGCAAGTGGCACCCTTTATTTCCTCCAAAATACATGCAAATATATGGTGCCACTACCTACTGTTGGCACCTGCAAGCTACCTTAGGTACTCAGATGCAATGCACAAATAGTAGGTTCGGACGTGATTTTTTTACATATGAATGTTCCAGCCCCATCCAATCCACAGTATCACTTATCAAATGAAAGGGCATCGAAAAACATTCCCAACCGTTTTTTGTTACAAATTCTCTCGCTATGTGATTTTGGTTTTTTTGGGCCATTTTGGACCCATACACCAAAGTGCGCCAGCAGTTTTGAGCTGCAAGACAAGGTTGGAATGTGAAAGTCGAGTATGAAACTCATTTTCAATAGGCTCAACTTGAATTGTGTAGCAGGTCGTCCTCTAAATGTGTGGGCTTCTAGGTCAAATGTGCCGGCATCCTTTTATGGAAAGCCAAAATTGGCCATTTTGGGCCCTAACACCAAAGGGTGCTGGTAGTTTTGAGCTGCAAGACGAGGTTGGAATTTGAAAGTCGAGTATGGAATTCATTTTCAATAGGGTCAACTTGAATTGTGTAGCAGTTAGGGTTTGGAAAATAAGTTGGTGGATGATTGGCCCAATACGCACACTGCAACCCGTGAGGAATGGTGTTTGTGATTATTGTGCACAACTACACGGTAAATGGCACATCTACATGCATCAACTCAGTTGGACTACCCTCCTGCACATCTTCAAGACATGGCAGGAGTAAAATATATTGATTAATTTCAATGAATCGAAGAACAAAGACAGAAATCTCAGTGTCAAATTCTGGCATCATGATTTGATGTTGCATATACAACATGTAACGCTCGTCTACATTGAGCTTCGTCACGCATAGGAGCCATTTTTAGATGCACAATTTCAATGCTGCAACCAATTAGCCCCGCGTGGTTTCTTTCTTGGTTCCACCTTTGGCAATCAAGCCTGTTTGAGCTGTTTGATCATCGACAATGACATGCCAGTCATCAACAAGAAGCAAACGCTCAAATAGAGACCAGAGATCAGTTAGATGATTTGCCAACTTGCCTGTACACTCCTTGACCTTTTCTTTTGCTGCCTTTTTTCTTGACTGCACATCTGATGTCCTTGTTCTTGATTTCATTCGCAGTTGATACGAGTGGTTCACATACTACTTCTTGTGATTGTACAACTTGCAACTCCCAAGTTTTGCCTTGAGGTCTCATAAGTTATTCATGTGAGGAAGTGCATCCTCTAAGTTCCCGTCAGAAACTTTGTGAACGTGTCTTTCATTGTTTCCGTGATCTTGCTGGTCACTTGGATGGGTTGGTGTGCATATTTATTGACCTCAAACTTGGGAGGGTAAACCATACGAATTGGAGATGGACCACCAAGCTTCTTGATGCTACCTCTTTTGTAATGCTTTTGCCTCACGGAAGGCTTGAAAGTCAACATCTATGGTGAAGTGCACAGCTGCAGTAATATGGTGGTGTGTTATTGATTTTGGTTGATCTCATGACTCTACAAGAGGTGTAGAGGTGGAGAAAGACAACACCTTGAGAAGAACCACATATCATCTTGGGAAGCTTGTTCTGTTGTTTGTAGGAATCTTGTGTCACAGCCGTAGACTGTAGTGTGAACTGGAATGAAGCTTGTAGAGCACGGGTGGAGTGTTCTTGCATCAAGTCCCTGTTTGTACAGGGAGATGGCACAGCCTTTTGCTCTTGACCGTTGTATTTTCCGTGAACCTTTACGTTGTATGTAGACATCGCAGAGGTTTGGATGAAACATATCCTAGACTCTGAAGGGGAGTATAGATAAATGTAATATGTACAAGAAAGTTAAATGTTCTATTGGTAAATATATATTTATGTTTATCCTGAAACTGAATCCTTTTTCGATGTGATTGTCTACCGCAGATCTCATTAACTATATTGGTTCCAACCTACATGTCATAGACATGCTCCTAAAGATAGACACACATCAACATGATTGTAAGTACATAGACAATCTAGTGGTTGCTGATGCAAGATCTTTATGATCTTGTCTGAGTTTGTCAGTGACGCTGGACCCAGGAACATAGCTGTTTGTATGAATCAGACCGTCACCAGGTAGATAGGCAATTGTTTGTATATGAGTCTATGTGTGATTCAGTAAGATGACCAGTGATCATTTAGCGAGCTCTTCATTTGTGTCACGAGACTAATAATAGTTGTCTACTCCCTCTGACTCAATAAAAAGTTGTCATTTGGTATAAACACGCTTGGATTAAGCTCAATTTTGGTCAAAATTAGACACGGTTTGAAGCAGTATAAAGCTACTGTTGCAGCCTTTTTTGGTCATAGAGTTCGGTAGGTTCCCTCTATTTAACACGGAACTAGAAGCAAAAAACAAAGGCGTATCATACATCTTTATGTCCTGATTCAAGATGTGTTCGAGAAACTGTTCCGAGAGGATGTTTATTGAGTAATTACTGAGGTTCTCACAAATGTTTGACGATAGCTAGGTGGTTTACACCAATTTTAAATAAATTAACGAGGTCTATAGTTTACAACTGTTAGATAGCTGCGTGATCACGATGATGGTGGCAAGTCAAATTCAAATTTAAAAACGCCCTACGTGTGCGTAAAATATTTTCCTACGATCGGAATTATTCAAAACCTACATGGGAAAGAATTCACAATTTATCGGGTCAGGATTTTTGCCCAAATGACAACTTTTTGTTGGGTCAGAGGGAGTGCAACAGAAGGCAACAAAAGCTTGTGATAAGACCTACTGCTACAACGGTGATGCAAAATCCATTGGCAAAACCTAACCCAATAAAGTTGTGTCAGAAAGTATTGACCAACTTGAACCCGGAAGCAGCATTGATCAGGTGCACCTGCAATTTTTAGCATGTCCAATATAGATACTGATGCTGCATGGTTTGTTGCAAGCTCTCCCATATTCACAAAAAAATACGCCGAGAGATAGGCTTGATGCCTTTAGTAATTCGTCTCCAAATTACCCTTCCACTCAAGGGTCATTGTGCCTCTTTTGGACGTGAGAGTTTGCAAGTTTGCCATGGAATTCACACCGAAGAACAAAACAAAATTCAATTATCTGCCTTGGCCGACCCACAAAACAACCACCACTTCTCTGTCCAGGCTGACTTGCAGAGCAAGCAACCACTTCACTGTCCGGTATAGTTGCAGAACAACACCACAATTTCTGCTTGGCCTGCTCATGGAACGACAAAATATCTCAGTACATGGTGTACTCCAACAGCGCCACAAACAAAAGGTTGGGCAAACAATGGAACTGAGTGTAATTCCTCAACCTCCATCATCTTCTAAGTTTGTGAGGGAGAATCTCTTGTGAAATTCACAAACAATGCATCAGTAGTGTGTCCAACCTTGGATTGTCTCAGTCACGTGAATATGTGACATCGCGGCATACACATGGGACTTGACCTCAGTGTCTCTGATCCGCGTGGAGACAACCCCAGATAATGAAAGTAGTATTGTGTACACTAAG
This sequence comes from Thalassiosira delicatula, assembly GCA_036939835.1. Classification (NCBI taxonomy): domain Eukaryota; phylum Bacillariophyta; class Thalassiosirophyceae; order Thalassiosirales; family Thalassiosiraceae; genus Thalassiosira; species Thalassiosira delicatula. Next base: position 5,586 of record JALLOY010000339.1, read on the forward strand.
TACGATATGCCATTTTTAAGGGCGTAGTACTCAATTCTGCGATCATCATAGATCAGGATCCGCCGCAATTAGAAGGAAGTAATGCGTCAGCTATCCCTAAGTAAATACTAGCAGAGGCGTCGGTTTGGCATTAAGAATGCTATTATTCGTGTACAATGAGTAAAATGAAAACCAAAATTTAGATTTGGCAGTTTACGCGACAGATCCTCTTGGACGAGAACGACAATTGAAGGTTCCAGGCGTTCAGCACGTTCACTGCAAACACTCCCTCTATACTTCTCGACAACCAAGCTCGCCCTTCTGTTCTTGCCGATATTGGCAAAAATACCACTCCTCTTCAGTTCTTACTCAGCATTGGATTGAACTGATTGTGGTACCTCCTCTCGTTGCCGCCACGCAAGAAATTGGTCCCCCTTTTGCACCCAGTGGCAGGAACCCAAGAAGAATTGTCTCCGCTCAATTCGTAATCGGGCGACAGGAACAATCAGATTTCTCTGGCGGTGAGTGTGTTCAATTTTGTTTTTTGTCATGACGAGAGATCGCACACGACATTGCCCGCGAGGTTTGCAAGGACAACTTGTCTCGTCGAAGCAATGACAATATCATTTGCCGATTACACTTTTTACGCCAATGTGTCTCACGTACACCTCTTGTCAATCTTCGACAAAGCCGCGCATTTTTGCTCCGTGTGCTCAACAGCTGGGCGTTCTGACGGCATCCAGAGATATCTTGCCCTGTCCCGCGGTCGTCTCCGCCGTCTATGAGGCCCTCTGTTCTCCCAGCGTGGCAACCAGGCACGTCGACGCCCGCAGAATGTACGAGGCGAGGGCGTCAATCACCAAATACCACCAACACTTGTCCAACGACAACGGAGCTCGCCGCCAAGACGTCCCATGTGAGGACCTCTTGCGCGAGGACTGCGTCGGAAAGAGGAAAGACGGCGTAAGCATCAGTAACAGGGGGAAGCTACCCACGAGGGCCGATGTGACGGCCGAGGACGTCGCCGTGGCAAGCGGCGCCAGTGGGGCGTTGGAGCTGGCACTTGTGGCAATGCTCAACAAGGATACTGTGATATTGGGTGAGCACTCTATGCGTCTGTTGCGTCGTTCATGCTCGTATGATGAAGGATGCCTTCTGCCGCTTTGGCAAGATGTGTCTCCCAACGGGCCAGACTTTGACTAAAGATACCTTTTGCTCTTGCACCTTATTCATAACCCCCTCCTCATTCATCCTCCTCCTCGGTCATCCAGTGACGTGTCCCGGATTTCCCCTGTATCGTGCCATTGCTGAGAGCCATGGCGCGAGTGTCGCGCACTACACCCTCCTCCCCGATCAAGGCTGGGAGTGCGACCTCAACGATATGGAACGGACCCTCCGGGATCCCACGACGGAGGTGCACGGCATCATTGTGAACAACCCGTCCAATCCCACCAGGGCCATGTACCGCAATGAGCACCTGGCAAGGATTGTGGAGCTGGTAGGGAGGTATCGGGTTCCGATCGCGGCAGACAAGATTTACGGAGACGTCACCCGTTTAGGGGGGACAAACAATAAACTTTTCTTCAAATAAGAATAAAGGAAAAACTCCCTGCAGAAGCTGAGAAGTAATTCTGCCCAGTTGGGAGTGATTCATTCATTTTCAAATATGCTGTACCTACACAGAGGTCTATATCTCTGTATCTATGTGTATGGTACAGGACATAAAGATCTGCATGACAATGATCTAACCCTACCTATACCCCAACCTTGCACGTGCCAAAGCACAGTCCCATCTTGATCGCCCACATGAGCTCGGTGTATAGTACCTTATCAAAACATTAGTGATGGTTTGAAGAAGCCAACAAAAATATCAATTGCAAGAATACTGCAACTAGATTCCAGCTAATACAGTGCCGTAGCTCTAAGAGTCACTTTTTTGTCAATACAATGATGAGATCTAGCCTCAATGGTACTAGCTAATGGCGGCATTCATCCCCTAACAACATAACCAATCCCGTAATCATGACGGAGAAACGCAATGTTCTGACGCGGTTGATCGCAGAGAAGGTACGGGATATCACCGGAGGGATTTCATCCAAATTTGTTATTGAACCAACAATTGAAAAGATTCGTGGAGACCTTCTAACAGCACTAAAAAGAAACACCCATTNTGGTACCTCCTCTCGTTGCCGACATGCGAAAAATCGCCCCCCTCTTTCGCACCCGGCGACAGGAACACCCGTCTCTCCCTCTCCGCCTCTCTCGACTCCCGCGCGCGTCTTCTGTTCCTGAGTTTCTCGAGTTCTGTTTCGCCCTGCCGCGAGCCGCTGTCGCGATTTCCCGCGCACGCCCTCCCAGACGAATTGTCTCTGCTCGATTCGTAATCGTTGCCGTCGGAAGACGGGGATCTGTGGCGGGAGCGGTGCCGCCGACGTTTGGATTCTTTTCGGCGTCTCGTTCTCGATGTTTTGCGAGGGCGCGACTCTTTGGAAGGGGGGGACGATTCATCCCGGATGCGTGAGTTGTTTCTGATGTCTTTCTCGGGATGCTGCCTTTTGTGACGCCCGTTTGTTTCGTTGTTCGAATGTGTACACGAGCCGTCCTGACTTGGACAGGAAGTCGACGAAGAGGAATAACCCGATTTTCCGCTATCGCTGCCAGTCTCATCTTGCAATCTGTATGATTTCTTCTTTTTGTGTTTCTTTCTGTGCTTCTTGGATTCGTCGAGAGACCTTCGCTTGTGCCCATATACATCTTTAAGATCGCGATCGAACGAAAAGGGAGCGCCGCCAGGATTCGTATCATTCGCCTTTGTCGATATTGTCCTTTTGAAGGAATCGGTGCGAACGAACCTACTCATGGGGTCCATTTTTTCTTTCCTGCCGTCTTCCCTCTTTTCGTATTGGTCATTCGTTATTAAGCTCGTAATTGCGTCGGCCGCCGCAGCGCCCCTTCCATTGGTTCTGCCGCCGCCCAGGCGAAACGATCCGGAAGCATCTTCGTACTTCGCTTCCTCGTCCTTCGTATTTTGCGGGCGCATGTAAAAAGGAACGGCTCCCGTTTTTCGTTTGGACGCTTCTTCGCCGCCCAGAGGAACCGGTAAAACTCCGTCCGCGGGAATGGCAGTACCCGCTCCCTCCCTCGCATCATTTTTGCCCTGTCCTCTGGAGAGCCTCAGTTCTGCCTCCTTCGCTTCCGGGAACAGATTGATGTGGCCGTCGCCATCGGCCGTCTCCGTCGTCCCGTCTCCCTCCTCCTCCGTCCGACCATGCCGACGATTATGCCGTCGCCGCTTCTCCCGATCGCCCGCTCGATTCGCCTCCGCTTCCCTCTCCAAGCGCTCTCGTTCCAGTCGTTCGTCGCGAAGGACGCGCTCTACGTTTTCTTGTTTCCAGGGACAGTAGGTCTTCTTCGGTAGAATGGTCAGGCGCCCGGACATTTCGCTGCCTCGTTTCAATCTTGGCGGCCTTGGCGATAGGCGGACAGTAGCGGTCGGTAATGGGAACAGGAGTAGTAATAGACAGCAATGAAGATGAAGCGTCACGGCTCACGGCGGCCGGCGGCGCTCGGAGGCTTTGATATTTTAGGTACGATATGCTTTGGCACGACTCTGGGGCGGTCCTTGGTAGCGGTACGATAGTGATCAGAAGTTTCTTCAAAATGACCGAAATAAGAACTTTATAACATAATTTCGGCGATGAAACACATAATTATGAATACCAAAAGCCAGCAAAATACATCGCCAAGATATGCAAAACTCGGAGCTTGCTGAATCACGCTCGCACAAAACTGACAGCAGCTGACAGCACAAGACAAAGATCGAAGAATTCCAACGATGATGCAATCTTCTCACAGCAGCAACTCCTCCCGAGCGAATGCCAAAATGGCCGCAGGCGGCGATCCCGACGCGAAGGTCCTGCAGGACCTCTCCGCCCTCAACGACCAAATCGCCCTCTGCCAATCCATGCTCGTCGACGCCGGCGGCCCCTCCACCCTCGACGCGAACGAGGCCCTCCTCGCCGTCATCGGATTCCTCGAGGCCTGCGTCCCGCGCGTCGTCGAACTGATCGAGGCGGCCGCGCAGGGAGCGCTGAGGCCGGAGACCTTCGAGGAGTGCCTGGTCGTGAACGATCGATTGACGAACGTCCTGGCGGACGTGGAGAAGGAACCGAAGGACAGGCGGCCGTTGACGCCCGCCGCTGCCGCCGCCGCGAGTGGTGCCGGGGACGTCGATCGAGGCATTGAAAATTTGAGCGTCGCAGACGGTGGGGACTCGGGCGCCATATTAGGGGGGAAGACTACTGGCTTGGAGTCGGAGGATGTGACCGAAACGACGACGACAGCAGATGTGAAGGATCCGTTTGCGGGAGGGCCCGATTTGTTGGCGCCCACTCCTCTCGCGGCAACGGATAGGTTTACCATCAGCGATTCTATGGGATCCAGTGCATCAGCGGAGGCCGCGCCGAAGAAGGTTGATGCAGATAATGACGATGACTTCGATGCATTTTTTAAGGATAGGACGGCGGCCCCTTAGATCGCAATTGAAGACAACCTATTTAGATAATTTTGGAGGGGGTTTGTTATGAGTAGATAAAATCTTGTTGTGTTAATTATTCGCGTGATAATATTTATGGAAACTGCCAATTGGGGTCTCCAGTTATACTTTGTTTGGCTGGAGCTGGCCATATCTGCGCATGACCGTACCTATTAATGCAATGAGGGCGCAACAAGGAATAGTGTATGCATGATTTTGTTCGCCTCCGGTGCAACTACGCAAATCAAAACAATCTGCTTGAGAAATGTTTCCTTTCTATTTTTTCATATAATATTGTACTGCAGTAAGATGAAATAGACAAGTCCACATCCATTTTTTCCACAAATCATCCTACTGGTTGTTGAGTGCAGTTGCTGCTGCCAACCCTGAGGTGTCGCCCACAATCTCAGAAACGCATTTCCAATGTCCTTGGAAATCGCTCTTCCAAAGTTTTACCATTCCCCCATCTCCGGAACTAGCCAAAACGGTGCCAGTGACGTTCCATTTGCACCGCCAAGCCTGGCTCCGATCCAGAACTTCTGTCCCCTCGTGCACCAACGAAGGTTGTGATCCACTAGCCTCCGAATCGCCCTTACTTCCTCTTCCTCTCTTCAACCTGTGGACCTTCAACTGGTTATCTTTCCCGCAGGTGGCAATCAGGTGGTAGGACCTTCCGACATTTGGCGCCCACGCGACATCTGTCACGCCTCGTGGAATTCCATTACTTGTCGCATGGCCAGGCAATCGGATTGCTTCGAGCCATGATCTCTGACTATCATCATATCTGTAAATGGACACTCTGCCGGAGGAGAGGCCAACGACGAGCGTCGCTGGTTCGAATCGGCCGGCACACCACGAGAGAGAGGACACTCCCAAGTTTTCGTTGGAGGACACGCCCTCTACAGTGCTCATCATCGATCCCCTGTGAATTATTTGGCTTCCCTCGTTATTGTCCAGGTTATCTTCAACCTCTGCCTCCAGCTTCCAATGATTCAGGTTCATCGTATCCAACGCTTCATATATGCGCACCACACCGTCGGCACTGCCGGAGGCAAGGCGAAGGCCTAAATGACGTGGTGCAAATTCCACGGCGGTCACGGCCCGCCTTGCGTCCGATAAGGTTGCTTTGTTTACCCATCGGGATGCGGCTCCTTCCCCCCCGTTTCCCGCGGAGGTATTGGCCGTGTTGTTCCCGCCAGTGCCCAAGAAGCCATCGGCACTCCGTTCAGGCGTGGCCAAGGATTTGAACCCGCCCTCTCTCTCTTCCCATATTACAACTGCGTGGTCTGCATGAATTGGACGAAGTGGCAGAGGAGGATTGAACACGCCGAAGGTCTATGATGGCGACGGACTTTGGTACCAAACTCTTCACCCCATCTTTCGGTTTCGGTCACTCACCGGCTCCGGCCGTGGCCAGCAACTGACCAAACTCCGGATGCGCCCAACTGATCGCATGCACCGGACCGCGATGCGCCTGCCACTCGTTTGTATTATTACCCAAGGAACTGCTCGTCCACAACCCGTCCGAGTTCAAATCCCAAACTCGGACGGTTCTGTCGCCGCTCGCCGTCGCGAATCGGCGGCCGTAGTAATCGAATGCCATGTCGAGCACATAATCCAGGTGGCCGTGCGGGAGGGTTTGGGATGTGGATGTGAGCTTGAGCGGCGTTGATGCCGTGGATGGAGTGGCGGCGTTGGCGCTCATGGTCGTCCGTTGCGCAGCAGTACGGTAAGAAATAATAGCAAACGGATTCGCCGGTCGCCGGCTATCGTATCGTAGGCAGGAGGTATGGTACCGTAGGTATCGTACCTACTCCTACGTACCTATTTTAGGTAGGCCTGCAGGAATAGTGAGTGCGCGGGCGCGCTCACTTCTGGGGCAAGATTGGGGCTCGCTCGCTCGCTTTCAATAGTATCTAATACTTACTCCTAGTAAGTAATTACTCCCAGGATAGTAGGGTTAGGTCTTGTTCTATTGTTTGCTGTTGCTGCACGTTGATTTCAGCTCTACAAACTAAGATGGGATATAGCTGCTAAAAGCTGACATGTTTGCCTAACATTGTTCTAGGTAAAAATTAGGCGGTCAATCAGGCCAATGTACGTCCCAGCGAGGTTACCTACGTATCGTGTATGTATGTAATCG
>JALLOY010000340.1:0-12072 GCA_036939835.1 Thalassiosira delicatula
TTGGTTTTTGGCTACTCAGTGGTAAGCGATCGGTCGCAAAGTTTAAATGTGGTCTGTGGTGAGAATTTGTAAAAGATGGTGTGCCACGAGGTGTCTTGCCAACTCGTTTTCAACTCAGCTTGTCAACTCAGTTGGTTTTCGCACTGTTTAAAACAACTCTAATGTTTGACCCGCGACTTCTCCGCATCCTAGAGCAATAACAATGCTTATCTAGTTCATGACAATAGACAGTAGATACCATACCTTGATTGTAAATGGTCACAAAGTAGTGTTTGTGAACGTTGTGCCCAACAGAATACTTCTAGATAGGATTGCATTCTTTTTCACATAGGTAGGAGTATACGTTAGATAACGTACCGTACGTACCTTCTCAAAACAGGACCACAGAAGATGATGAATGCAACAACGCACAATGACCCAAACCAGCGAAAAAGCGAATCCACAGACGCACAGTCGCAGTCCGGCACAGTACGATAGACAAAATAATTAAGCCGACATTCAAAAGAGTGAATCAAAGGTCTGCCAGTAGCTGCCAGTGGCATTCAAATAAGTACGGATAGACGCTTTTCACCATTAGCATGCTGAGAAAGGCTGCTTCAACTTCAAATATTCAACCATCAAGCAAAGCGCAAAGTGAAAGGAGAGATCGCAGATTTATCAAGGGCAACGTTACTGCCACTGATATTAAGTAAAACAGAGAGCATTTTTCACCAGAGGGCGGTCATTGCCAGTCCCATTTTCCAGGCAGAGCGTCCTCAAGGTGCCGGGGAAAAAGTAGCGTGGATAAAAATCGCAGTCACACCTACCAACACCGAATCCTATCATTATCCGTAGCATGCAACGAGCGCCGAGAAATGTCAACCCTAGCGTCTCGACCAATATCCATCGCGGATCACCATCGACGACGGAAATCTTCCAACGCCCTTGCAAAGTACGGCAGCAGCGGCAGCGGAGGAAGTCACGGCAGCAGCGGAGGAGGAAGTCACGGCAGCAGCAGAGGAGGAAGCCACGGCAGCAGCAGCAACGGCAGCGCCGATAACGGCGTCCATCGATTATCGCGGGCGCGGGGACAACACCTCGTCGACCGTCAAATAACACCCCCGTCACAACAACAACAACAACATCCCCCCTCCTTCCGCCGCCAACCGACCCCCGCCTACCATCCGGAGGGAGGGTTCGACGGCCACGCCGCGTCCTACGGCGACTACGACGCCCCCTACCGCCGCGGCGGCGCGTCCGACCACGGGTGCTACGCAGCCGAATCCTACATCGACAGCGGCTATCACTCGTCGTCGTCGCCCGACGGAAAACGGGCGGATCTCTCCCCCACTAGGCGACACGCCGACGCGTCGATCGACCTCGAGGGACAGCGATTCTCGAACTACAGGTACGACGACGGCAGCAGGAACAATTCTAGATCGCGGCGAGGGTCGCGGCGGAACGGCAACTTCGACGCGGGTCCGGCGGCGGCGGCGTCGTCTTCCCCGTTCGCTTCCGTGGCTGCGCTCACTTCTTACGCGGCTCGCTTGCGCATGAGCACGGCTCCTTCGGCCGTTTCGCATGGAACAAGTAGGCTTCCCTCCGTTGATTCGGCACCAGCAGCCACTTCCCGATCGCTGGAGGGGACCGACGGTGAGTTTACTGCGTCTGCCTTCGCTGCTGGGGATTTGTTTGTATTTCTGGGGGGGGTTGGCACTGATGTGCTGGGTGCAAGGTCCGGCAACGCCTCTCCTGTTGCGCGGTCGATTCGGGACGGACCATCGCTTTACTCCGTTGACGACGAAGGGTATGAAACGATAGAGTTTTCTAACCCTCTGCCCCACGCCGCCTCCCAAACACCGATTCGAACCAACGTTGCTGACGGGGCAGCTTCTCCCATGGCCCTTATTGAAGATGCGGCCTCTACGAGCTCGTGGGGAGGCGAGTTTTCAGTACTTTCCGGAGGCACCGGAGGCACCGGGCTTTTCAAGGACGGTGTTCGTAACCTTGGGCTTGCTTTCGGCCCTAAAGGACCTGGTGAAGCGAAGGCTCCTCCTCGCATGGATCTGTTTTCCTCTTTGGAATCGCCGGACAGGGAGCGCCTAGCTTCGACGTCGTCGAAACCTCGAGGGAGCTCCTCCAATACCGAAGAAGACACCGTTGTGTCGGCGTTGACCGCCAGAACAGATCAAGAAGAACAGTCATTGGGGACCCGCAAGATCGTCATTATGTCTCCGGCCGTGAAGCAGTCAGAGATGATGTCCACGCTCGTGGCGGCACGCCAAAACGACCCGAAGGCCTTACGAACCTTCCTGTATGAAGGTCCACCTGGACAAGACCTCTGCCTTGGGACGATTGGACGGCTGGGAAAGCTGTGTGGTGCCCAGGCAGGTGAATGCCTCGTTAAGGCCCATAAAGAGAAGAAAGGCTCGTTGGTTCCGGGTACGTGGTACCTCCGAGAACAAGTGGGTGAGGTAGTGTTTGCCTCCCCTTCTCTCCCCGACGTTTTGGCAGAGAAGAGTGGTCTCTTCCAGGGCTATCAGCGGGATGCACATTACCCCAACAACTGGAACTCTATTTTCCAGTGGGTCAGGTCTAACGCCGAGGCGTCTGACCCGACCGAGCTCATGACTGCCACCGCAAACCAACAGTTGTTGCAGGAGGGGTCTTTTCCTCGGAACGCTGTGCCCAAGACTCCCAAGTTGCTGAAGAGGAAGCAAGGCCAGCTCCAACAGGTAGATGAAGACCCCATGGTCTTTCAAGATGCTGTGGTGTCAGGTTTGAAGACGGCGGAAGTCTCCCTGACAGAGCTTTATTCGGAGATTAGTAAGTTGTCGGTGAGGATTGGGTTCCCAGATGAGCCTTCCCTGTCCACCGGGTCGGCTTTCAGCGACATTAGCACGTTGATGGATTTCGCGGCGGATGCGGAGGTTTCCATTGGTAGCATGTTAAAAACTTTAAACGTGTATGAAAATCTTTTCAAACGTTGCAACGAAAATTTTCTATCTTATGGCACTTCTATCCAGCAAGCGGTTGGCAACGCCACCTCTGCCTTCAATGCGGCTACGGCGGCTCAAAATGCCGTCCATGGGATCAAGGCCACTGGGGTGTTGGGACAGCTCTCCGACCAAACTTCCAGCATTCAGCAGCTGCGGGCAGATAATACTCGACTGACGAATGAGGTTCGGGATTTGTGTTCCCTAGTAGGCGACATCATCACAGGGACTCTTCCTATTTCGCGGCCGACGGCATCCCCCTCCCACACACAGGAAAACTTGGCCCTGAAACGGGAGATCGAGGCGGTGCGGGTGTACTGCGTCGATCAACTCAAGATTGTCCAGCAGTCCGTGGCGGGTCATGGGCCAGTGCGAGTTGGGAACAACACTTTCGATAGCGCCAAGTCTTGTGCCATCAGGTTGTGCTCCTGGGGCATCACTGCTAGCGTTTTTCAGCATTTTCAGGACCCTGTCCACCTACTCGCGGCCATCCTTCACCGGTCCAAGTCTCATGCCGACGTCACGCAGGATGCCATCCTCAGCATGAAGACGTCACATGATCCCACCAGGCTAACTGCCATCGCATCATACGAGACCCAGGTGCCTGAACTCTTTGGTGGGCCCAAATCCTCCAAGACTGACATGTCATCCCAGGCTAACTTCTCAGCTATCAAAACCTTTGATCTCTGGGACTGTGGAGATGGAGAAACTGGGGTGAAAAATTATATTGAATTGTCGTTGCAAGACTATCTCCCCCAACAGGCCACTGAAGCTGACACCCTTTTCGGGGCTAGTCACCCGGAGTTTTTGTCTTTTATTGACCTTCTTCGCCAAAAGGCTGCCACTGCGGTGCAGGAAATCATTAACGAGTGCTCAGAACTCTACAAGAACTTGTTGGTGAAGGCTTGTGGCACTAGTTCCTCGTACTCGACAGCACAAAAGGCCGATGCCTGGGGCCAGGTCTTAATCTTCTTACAAGTGTACTACCACGAAATGGCGAAGGCACGAGCCGGCGCAAGGAACCTCAACTCGTACTCGGACCCGTTGGTTGCTAATTCAATGGCTATGTGGGCCTCCGTTAGCGCTCTGGGTGTGCATGACAAGTTTCGGGCATGTCAATTTCGCGATCATCCACGTATTTTCCCCAAGCTCAACTCTTATTTTCTGCAGCGCAGCTTGCGAAAATCAGATCTATCCGCGGTTCAAGATGACCTGGTGAAGCTAAAGGCCACCGTATCCCGGGTAGAAGTAGGACACTCGGCCCTCCGGCGCGAATATGATGTGCACAAGACCGATTACGGCGAAATGCGTAAACGGCTCAAGACTCAAGCGCCCGCTGGAGGGGCCGGCGATGGGAAACGGAAACAGAAAGCAGGTGCGCAGCAGAGAGGAGCACGGGTTGGAGGGTCACCTGACACTGCGCCAGTCGGTGGTAATGAGGAATAGGGATGCGCCGGGGCGGGGGGGACTCCTTGTAGGCTAGTGTTAAGCGCTAGTTCACTATCCACACAGCCCCTGCCTCACGTACCCTTGTTGAACCCTCACCCCTCCCCTCCTGTTGTTCACGGAGCGCCGACGGCCCTCCCTCCGGCAAGGCAGCTTCCCTCCCAGCTTCGGTCAGGTGCAACAGGCATGGTGCCTTCCGCAAAATCAGTTAATGGGGTCCTCCGAGGAGTGGTCCCCCTGTGCCGCCGCTCCTTAGGCCCTTGTGTCATCCGGGGCACGGTCCCTAATCTGTGGTTTCCAGTAGCTACTGCCATGGGGTTTCAGGTCACACACGCCGTTTTCCCCCCTTCGCCATTCACCATGGTCATGCAGTCTCTTTATCCCACGACCATCTTCTCTCTGAACTCCTCCCTGGAACGGTCCAGCTGTCCTTCATCTCGGCCCCAGGTGGTGTTTCTAGACGAAGCCTCCCTCCCGCCTCTTCGATCCGGATATTGGCGCACTATGAAATGTCCTCACCTGTACTGGGCACCTACTACCTCGGCCTCTTCCCTTCACCCTATCCCAGGATGGACCCGCTTGGCTCACTCATTCCCACACTCCATGCTGGGTGGGGCTACGGATGGCAGCTTCAGTCTCCTCCTGCTCCTCCCTGATGAGCTTTGGTCTGGAGACACCACGCTTCCCTTGCTCTCTCCACGCCCCCTCACTACCATTGGGTATTCGGTGGATAGGAGAACTGTGGCCCGACCACTCCCATGCCCGCCACCGAGTGCCACCGGAGGTTCTCAAACCGTCGTAACCCTTCAGGATGGCTCTGTGGGCAGTTGGGGACTCATGCCGGCACGCCGCCTTCGGGCTAGGATCACTCTGCCTTATGACATGTCCCCGTCTGGATGGGGCTCACGGCCGCTCACACCTCGCGAATTATCCTCACTGTGGGACACTCCTCTCCTCACGCAGGATGAGTACGTTAAGCTTGGCGTCACACAGCACTTGCGTGAGTTAACGATGGCCGCCCCTGCTAAGGTCCTGTCGATGGGGGCGGATTTTTTCTTTACGTCTTTTCTCCGGGGGGGGTTTAAGATATGGATAGCTGGAGACGGTTCTACTCGACCACTGGCCACACGAAAGAGAGTTCGCTATGCAGATCTCCCCACTGGGCGTGACAACAAACGACCTCGGTATGCTCCCATTAGGGGGTCTGATACGATCCACCCGTCCTCCTTGTCTCAAGAGGAGCTCGACTCAGCCACCGCCCCCTCTATGGGATCGTTGATCGCTCGTACTGAAGACTCCATGACGACGCATACCGGGGACGATTGGGAAACTTCGACCATCGCCACATCGGAATGTTTGTGGGAGGAAGACGAGTGGGAGGAAGGATCGGATGACGCTCGGCTGGGTGACACGGGAACCATGACCTTCGAGAGACCCGGGCCCATCCTGAACGACCAGTCGGGAGGTCGGGGCGGGGGCACTACCATGGCGCCTGGCACCAGTCTTAATCAGGTGGAAGCCACCATCCTAAAAAAGGATGGCCAAAAGGCCGATGACGCGCCAGTCCCCACCCAGATTTGAGAGAACAACTTTCGGGACTCCTTGCCAGAGACATGGTCTCCCTCGGGGAACGAACCACGCGCCGAGGACAGAGTGTATCCTCTGCACCCGATGTGGAGACAGCGGCTTGGAAGCTATCGGGAGATGGGCATATGCTTTTGGCGCAGGCGAGTGTGCAGGACGTTTTGGATATGGGTCAAACAAAAGCTCCCTCCACGGATTCGAGAGAGCACTCGTCATCCCCAAAACTACGTACGTTGGGCTAACGGGCGGTATCAGTGGACCAGGAAGGGGAAATGCGGGTATCAGAGAGCCCTCTCCACCCTCACTAGCCACCCGTCGTGCAGCAAGGACTGGGAGCCGGCACGAGAATGTGTCCAGAAGGCGGCGCATAGCGATTGGTGGGATTGGAGACAGGGTTCGAGGCCGTTCTTTTGGCGATGGCCGACATCCTTTGTTGCTTGGGCCCGGGATGGCCAGCCCCATTACCCCACCAAGGAGTTTCCTCGCTTCACCAAACCTCAGCAGGCCCCCAAGACTGGAGAGGACAGGATCAAGTGCTGGCGGAAGTTGTACAAGGTCAGGGAACGATTGTACATCGACGTAGGCCTGGTACTATCGCTTATGCACATGTTTTATGTGCCCAAAGGGGACGATGACGTCCGGATGGTCTATAACGGCGCCGCATCTGGGATCAATGAGTGCCTCTTCGCCCCTCACTTTGGGCTGCCTGTCATGCTGTACGTGCTACGAAGCTTGAGGCCGGGGTACTACCAAGCAGACATGGACATTGGGGAGATGTTCCCCAACTTCGTATTGGGGGAGCAGCTGCGGCCATACTCAGGGGTGGATGTGACACACATGAAGACCACACTGGAAGACCTCCCCCACCACCAGCCCGCGCCGTTAAATGAACTTCCGGCCTGGGAGACACACCGCACCCGACGATGGGAGAGGTGGACACGAAACTGGATGGGATTAAAGGACTCCCCGTATAGGAGCATCCAAATGGCGGTGGTGGCCAAGCTGGCTGCCTATGGTGACAAGGATGATCCCTCGAATCCTTTCCAATGGGACCGAGTGATTTTGAATTTACCTGGGCAAGCAGATTATGATCCTACGTACCCTTGGGTATACAAGCAACGTTTGGACGGTCACATTGCTAGCGATATTTTCCTTTATGTGGATGATGGGAGACCCACCGGTTTTGACGAAATGCAATGCTGGGCAGCGTCCCGGAGGTTTTGTTCGGTGTGTTCCCACTTGGGGATCCAAGATGCCTCAAGGAAGCGCACTACCCCTTCTCAAACACCCGGGCCTTGGGCTGGAAGTGTTATCCACACCCGGAACGCGCTCGTTGCTCTGGTTTCCCAGAAGAAGTGGGACCGGACCAAGGACATGATCCAGGAGCTCTCCCAGTTGGTAAAGGGACGAGCCGATGGAAGGATCCCGTTGAAGAGGTTGGAGCAGATACGCGGTTTTTTGATATACGTGTCCCGTACGTATGATTGGATGCCCCCCTATTTAAAGGGGCTCCACCTGACCATTGACAGTTGGAGGGAGGGACGCACCAGAAAAGGATGGAAGGTCAGAAGACCTAAGTCCCAGTTTGCCATTTGGGAATGGGAAGGGGAGCAATGGGTGGATGTTGACCCAGCGGTGTTCGCGGAAGCTACCCTTGGAGCAGCGACGGCCCCGGATTTAGTGGCTCCGGTGGACCGATTGAAGGAGGACATAAAGGCTCTCGGGTCGCTCTTCGCCGGACGGGTACCCTCCATGGCTCTGCTTCGCGCGACCCACTCGTACTCGGCTCTGTACCTCATGGGAGATGCCAGTGGAAAGGGCTTCGGCTCTGCAGTCTGGGACTCGACCCACATTCACTGGGAGTCTGGGAACTACAATCAGTCCTACCAGGGAGAGAGTTCAAATTATCGGGAAGCAGACAATTTAGTCTCCCGCTTGGAAGGATTAGAGAAGAGGGGACAGCTGACGGAGGCAGAGGTAATGGTATTCACCGACAACTCTACTTTCGAAGGCTGCTACTACAAGGGACATTCTCAGTCAGAGAAGCTGACGGACATCATCTTGCGAGTCAGGCAATTACAACAGCGAACCGGCATTCTACTCCACGTTCTTCACATCGCGGGGACGCGAATGAAAGTGGCCGGGATTGACGGTCTGTCTCGCGGCGATCTCCTGGAGGGTATGATGAAATCAGAGTCGTCCCCATGGAGCTTCTTACCGCTCAGCCAGTCAGCGGATGACAGGACGGGCGGAGCCGTCTCTCGCTGGATTGAGTCCTGGTGGTCAAATGAAGGGGGCGCCCCCTGGTGTGGCGTACCTTTGAAGACCCTGACCCCCCAAGACTGGTTCCTTCTTCATGAAATCCAACAGCCTCGCCTATGGCTACCACCCCCTGCAGCCATGCCCACCGTCATGGAGCTGTTCAACGATGACCGCCTCACCAATCCCCACCTCCCCCACGTGTTTGCTGTACCCCGGTTGATGACCCATTTGTGGCGGAAACAGTTGACGAAAGATGCTGATGTTGTTTTTACTGTTCCCTGTGATCCAACCTTCTGGGCCGCTGACATGCATGAACCGTTAATCATTCTGATCGTGTTTCCTCTCACCTTCGTTCAAAGCTACAAGGGTCCTTGGTTGGCTAAGGGAACTGACGGTGTCACTCGAACAGAGAGAAGTCTCAACCAGGGTTTCAAGACTTGGAGGGACGGGCGAAATGACCCAAGAAAACTTCATGAGTTGGAAGGGTATGTGCCGGGGATGTGGGAAGGTCCGGAAGAATGGAGCAGGCGTATTCTGCTCCAATTTCTTAATGCCCAGAGGGAGTTTCCCCCCGTGCAGGAATGTATGGTGCGGCGACTGTTATGGGCCTCATCCCAACGATCCTTTTCCTGTCCAGGCCTTGCCGGAGGAGGACGAAGGGATAGAAGTCCCGGTCAACGACGACCACGCGAACGCAAGAGGAAGAGACGGGGACCACCTGATGGGGGTCCCGTTTGAATGTGACCTTTGCCAGTTCCGGAACGTCAAGCGGCGGGACCCCATTCTCTCCGATGAGTCGGATGGATACACCCTGTTGGTAATCCGACGGGTGAATTTGGATGTATTTGGTAGCAGGGCCCCCCGGACGGTGAAAGCCAACCTCAACCGGTTGGTGGCGGACTATCGGGCCGCTGAGCTCACCTTTGGGTTGGCAAATTACCTACCGCAACTTGGATGGCCCTATGTGGAGGACAGAGTGGGTATGTCCGTTGCCCTTATAACGCTGAATGCCTCGTTGCGGCCTGGAAAGTATGCCAACCACCTTCAGTACGACACCATGCGAAAAACTCCGACATGGTACCGACACGCACACTCCGCCGGGCGGGGATACAATGTGGACACGTTATACGCCCAAGATGAGAAGAGGGTTCACGCTACTACGTGTGTGACGTCGGGAGAGTGGTTCGTTCGCTTCAAGCTAGGAGCGAAGTATCGCATGGGCCAAATACGTCGTCAAGACGAGGCATTCACACCCGCCATCATCCATGCCTTAGACAAGGTAGCCCAAGACCTCTGGAACAACACGATGGACGAGCCGGAGAAGAAGAAGGTCGAGGAGCTGATGGTGTACGTGCTAATGACTTTCTGTGGCAACCTACGAGGAGAAGAGGTCCCGTTGGCGTCTCTCACTGGGATGCGTACGCTGTGGGAAGATTCTATTAACTCCCCGGAGCCCTTCCTAATGGTCACGCTGCATGGGCGGTTCAAAGGGGAGAACGATCTGCGGTGGCACTGTATCCCAATACCCACGCAGACGCAATCGGGACTCCCAATACTTAAGTGGTTTAGGCGGATCATGCGGAGGAACTTAATTGGGGACCAGCGCCAAAACGGATGGCTTTTCGCGGATGAGAAGGGTAATCGTAGGAAGATGGGCCACTACGACCCCCTGTTGGTGGAACTGCTGGAAAAGGTAAAGCACCACTTCCCTGGAGTGATCCCAGCTGCGGTGGACCCCGGGGACTTTAGTTTGTGGCGATCTGGGCGACGTGGCGGGACCACTACGGCCCTGAGTTTAGGAGTGCCGCAATCCATTATTGACTTAATGGGACGATGGCGCAGTCGAGAAGAGAGACGAGGCACGCTCCCGGGATTGCCCATGAGACAGGTATACACTGAGGTGAAGAATGCAGTCTCGGGAATGCTTATATTTGCCAAGTACTTTTGAAGCCTAACAGTACTTGTGCATATGAGCCTCACACTTCTTATTTAGCTTCGGAGGGGGTTTATTGCATCTCATTTCTCTTAGGACCAACGACTTGCTTAAAAGTGAAGGAGTGGATCGAAGTTGGACCCGCACGGGAGTAGTTGCGCAGATGGCGGCTGGCAACTGGGGGACCCAGTGTCCCTGGAGACAAATATCCTCCCTATTGGCGCACCACCCAAGACTGATACCACTCNCACCACCATCGCGACGACCTCCACCGCCTCCGCGACCTCCTCCGTCGCCTCCGACTCCTTGAGCGAACACGAGGAACGGATCAAACAGGGCATCCACGACGTCGCGAGCGTCGTCGCCTCTTACGTCGCGGGATTCCTGTCCTTCATCGTCGGAATCTTCTTGACCCTCGTTTCGCCCGTCGTCAAGTTGATCAAATTGATCGCGGGGGACTTGCGGGGGTTGTTGGGTGACGCGGCGTTCCTGCAGGAGGTGGGGGGCCTGTGGAGGATGTATAGGGATTTGCGACGACGACGGGCGCGGAGCGACGGCCGCAGCAGTCCCAGGTACTACGGCGACGAGAGCACGAACGAGGGAACCAGCACCGTTTACACGGACAACTCGTCCCAGTACGTGGGGGGGTGGAGGCCGAGAGTGAACACCAGCGTGGGGAGCAACGGGAGCGCGGCCACGGGCAATGCTGGATCGTACGACGGGTCCAACCCCTGGACAGTCCGATCGAGTTCTTCGCGAAGGCCCAACTCTTCCTCCAGGGGAAAGTCCCTGCCTCTCGTTCGCGAAGGCGAGTATCATCCGCAAGACCGAGATGCCCTGCCTCCGACGCCAGTCTCCTCCTGCCCAAGGAAAGAGACATCTTCCAGGATGTACCTGGAGCCGCCACGAGGAGGGGATCCCGGTGGCAGCAGTTACTATACAAATCGTGCGTACACGACGCCGCAACATCAGCCTTCGCGGAATTACGCAATTCCCCAATCGCCAATGCCGTCACAGCAGTACGAACAATCGTACACTACATCGAGACAGCTGAACAGCCCGAAGAAACGGCATCAACATGGAGGAGCATTGCCGCCACCGCCGCGTTCGAGGATACTGTAGTCCTTCTCTTCTGGCGCATGTGATAAACTAGGCCACGCTAGAAGACTATGTAAATACTATTATTGCAAATTCCTCTGAGAGAAGTCTTGCCTCGGTCTTATTCAGCATGCACACCTCGTTGCACAAGCATTTATATTATGGTAAAAGCAAGGTGTGCACTGCTTGAGATAGAAACGTAAGGCACCGACAAAGAATACGAAGAATGTGGAAAATCGGGCCAAGTTGTGCAAAATGTAATGGTCAGCGGTGTTGTAGAGTAGTATTACCGCCTCCACTGCGATCGAGCATATTGTATGGTAGTTCATCTAGTTCATCTCTTCTGGCGCCTGTGATGAACAAGGGCACGCCAGAAGACTATGTAAATAATACTATTGCAAATTCTTCTTGAGACAATTCTTGCCTCGCTTTTGGTCGGCATGCATACCTCTCTGCATGAATACTATATAATATGGCAAAAGAAAGATGCGTGCTGCTCGAGATCAAAACGAAAAATAGGACAGTGTAAAATCAGGCCCCCTCGAACTTCAACGTTCAAGGTGGCAGTTCAAGGCAAGTGGAAAAGATCCGGGATACAATTTGGAAGGTTTCTGCCCGCAAGAGTATCCAGTAGCAGAAGACGGAAGTTTCCGTTGATCGAGGACGTCAACAACCCGCCAGAACATGAGAGGTGAAAACCGCCTAGTTAAAAAATGTCCTATCTATAACTCCATAAATATAACCAAAGTTATAATTTTTGAGTCTGGATACTAA
>JALLOY010000341.1:0-12061 GCA_036939835.1 Thalassiosira delicatula
CCGTCACGACTCGGACCACTTTCGTAGCTCGGATGAGAAGAGGGGGTACAAAACCGTAGCCTTAGCCAAAATTGAGCCAGGTACCTAGCAAATTATAACTAGAGGGATTATCCCCGTAAGTAGCTGTCCCTCAGAGTACGATAGGTAGCTGTAGCACTGAGAAAGCTAAGTTAACCGATTTAGACTAGCAGTGATTCGACCAAGCCAGTGTTGGATAACGAAAGTTCATTCTTGGCCACCAATGATCAAAGAATGACAAGCAGGGCAATAGTTGAATCGAAGAAAATGATCTCGAAATTTGGTATTCTATGATTGGCTGCTGAGTTTTGTTCTATCTCCTGCCACCCCTTCCGCCGCCACCTCCTTTGCCTCTTCCTTTGGTGCTTTTTCCACCAGTCTTTTTCTTGCCGCCGCCGCCTCCTCCGCCAGACCTTTTCTTGCCACCGCCTTGACTGCCACCGCCATTATTCCCTCTGTTTAAAAAATCGAATGCATCGTCAGCACGTCTTTGCGGAGCCACAACCTTTCCGTCTTCGTCCATCGTCAAAATAGCCTTTACCGCATCAATAATACCGGCACCCTCTTCTGTAAAATCTTTCCTCGGATTTTCAACCTTATGCTTCAAAATTTTATCAAGCACCTCCCTCAGTTCCATGACCAGAAGGTGATCACGCCGAGGGCACTTGAAACCGAGCCACCCGTCGATTCTCAAGACGCTTTCGTTGCCGCCTCTTGGGCAGGCCTCAACTTGCATCTTTCCTCCGCCGAACAGGATCAAAGCGTAGGGGCTCACTGGCTGAGATGCCGGTGAAAGAGTTACAGTTCATTGCATCAGGATGATGATGATTGGATGACTAGACAGGTAATAAAAAACAATGCATTCAAGGAACGATACGCACAGTAGCATCTCTAATATAAACTCTCGTCGTCTTGACCCTTTCATGATACACCAAGTACTTCGAAGATAGTGCACTGCCCTTTACCTTGCCCGCGATACAGCTCGGATGCAATGCCATATCCTCCTGTTTCTCTCCGTCTTCTGCCTTGGCTTTCAGGGTCATTTTCCCTCCTCCACCTCCTCCTTTCTTTCCTCCACCAGATGCGCTTTTGCCATCATCGACAAATACCATTTGTGGGAACAGGGCAGCGGCCAACAGCGCTTTGAGTAATGGAAGCGATTTTTCAAGCGAATCATTTTCGTCATCTGCTCCCATTAATACTCGCTCCTCCTCGGATCCAGTTTCATCAACAGCTTCTCCTTCTTCAACAGGATTCTTCTCTACCACTGGCATTTTTGGCTTAGGACGCTTGCATCTAAAGCAGGATCGAGTATTGCGAGCAAAATTGATGCTGTTGCACTTGGGGCATTTCCAATCGCCATCTTCTACGCCTCCGTTCCTACCACTCCTACCATGACCTAATCCCTTTTCCAGTGCCAATGCCACACCATCGACTCCTCCATTTCTCCTCCCAAGAGACTCGACGGCCCTGCTTCTCAAGTTTGGACGGACGAATCCTGCAGCTGACAGCAGTTCTAGAAGCTGCCTCTTGAGACCAGCAATCGTCTGTATCGTCTTAATACTAAGAAAGTTCTCTCTGCAAAAGTCATACCGCGCATGACCCATGGCATCCACCTGTTTGTACGCATTCAGCACTGTCAAATGATCAGACTGCGCCGTTGCAAATGCCATTTTGGCGCGATCGGCTTCCTCCCGTGCCGACATGGGTGACATGAAAGGATTACGATACGAAAGCGTTGCAGCAATGGTCAACGCATCGTCAGCCACACCGAACATGGCTCCCAGCAAAATCAATTTTCCAATACGACAATCAACGGGTAGAGTTGACAGATGGACACCCAAGGCAGTCAGTTGTTCCTCTTCCTTCTCATCAAAGCTTGGTTTCTTTAACTGCATGGCCTCCAAAAACACCAACTCCTCCACAGCCCTACGCACTGCGTTTGGAGCTGGAGGTTCGACCAAACGTGCACAAACTTCTGCCGCCGTTCCTGGGTATTTCAAAGCCTTGATACGTAATACCAGCTGTTCTAGCGGAACACGTTGAACTTCTGGGGCCTGAGCCGCCATGGCCACCTTATCGTGTCGATGCTTGGTAAACAAATGGACAGCCACTCCTTCACGGACGCGGCCAGCACGTCCACGGCGTTGCCGTGCATTCGACTTGGCCACAAGACAATCTTCCAAACTAGACATTCTCTTTAATGGATCATACCGATTTTCCTTCATCCGACCAGTATCCACCACAAATGCAACGTCATCAATAGTAATGGCTGTTTCGGCAATGTTCGTTGCCAGGACAACCTTGCGTGTGCCCTTGGGTGGACGGGTAAAAACGCGGCGCTGTTCTTCTGGGGGGATTGTGGAGTGGATGGGTAGGATCCAATCCCGGGCAGTGGAGGACAGTGTGGACTGTGTGAGAAGTTCGTGGAGGGTGGTTATTTCTTTGATGCCAGGGAGGAAGACCAGGACAGCCAATGAGGTTGTGTCTGTTTCAGAACCATCAAATTCATCATCACCATTATTTTGTGGGTTCTTCGTTTTATTTCTTCTGATGTTGACGATACCCTTGTTACCATTTAAATAACCGGCTGCCTCCTTTGGAGAGCTCAACTTGCACAGCCACTTGATGGTATCCGCCACGAGATTGTAATTAATTGCATTGTGATCCAGCTTTCCAAGTGCAGATTGTGTATTAGGCGAGTATTTTGCATATCGAGCCGTCAGCTCTAGTGGAGTCAATTCCATATCATCACGATCCTCCAAGGGGACCACTGCAGGATGCTTGGAGGCAGCAGTTGATGCTGACATGCTGGTATTGCTTCCCTTCTGATTTTGCTTCGCACCGCATCTGAAGCAAGTCTTATTCCGTGCAAAATTGTTCACCCCACACGCAGAACACGTCCAGTCTCCAGGTTTCACATCTGATTTCCCAACATTGTTTCCATTGTTAACATTTTTCTTTGCACCACCACTGTTCCCACCCTTTCTACACCAATCCTCATTTCCCCTAACAACATGCCCAGTAACCTCCAAAGCATGCTCCAAATATAATTCTGTCACAGGAAATGTCCGGCCTGGAAACTTGACACTCGGAGCTCCATCAAAATAATCGTGAAATAATGAAGCATCCAACGTTGCACTCATCAACACCACCTTTAATGGTACACCCTTGGCTACTCTCTGAGGCAGCGCATCCTTCAATACCATCAACAAAAAATCACTCTCAATACTTCGTTCATGAACTTCGTCTACAAACACATGCGTGACATTCGTCAATAATGGATCTTCCTCTAACCTCTTCAACAATATGCCAGTAGTACAAAATAATAATCGAGTGTTGGCGACCGATTTATTCTCAAGACGGATGGTATACCCGACTGTTTGACCAATGGATTCGTTACGCTCGGATGCGACACGTTCAGCGACACTCATTGCCGAGATACGACGTGGTTGTGCAACGATGATATTGCATGGTTTTTGATGGAGAGTGGCATCTTCAATGACGTACTGGGGAACTTGGGTAGTCTTCCCGGAACCAGTTTCACCTTCGATGACCGTGACGGAATTGGAGGCGATGGTGGATAAGAGTTCAGATTTGTAAGAGTGAACGGGAAGAGAGCGACGTTGATCTCCAAAGGGGCCTAGTGGGTCGGAACATCCAGTGATAGCGGGAGGGGGTTGGAGATCAGGGTGAGAGCGGGATGATGATCCATGTCGATTGTTGCGTTTGTTGTTTTTGAATTTGTTGTTGTTTGGTTCCTCGTTTTGGGTTTCCATCTCATCTTTGGTACCATTATTGCTGTAGCCATCATCTAAACTCTGCAGGTTGGAATTGGAAGCAGTCGATCTCAATGCCTCTTTCATGACATTGTGAGCCTCCCCAGTCAGACCCACGGAGGCCACATGGATCTCATCCCTCGCTTTCTTCTGTTGCTGGTGATTTTCATTCTTGGATTGTTGCTGCTTCGTCTTCTGACCTGCCTTTTGAGATTTCCCAGAGGGTGCGGCACCGCGTCCGCTGTCTTTTTTGGATTTAGCGGTGTTGTCGCGTTTTCCTCCATCTTTGCCACCGCCGCCACCCTTCTTTTTGACAATCAGTCGGCCATTCTTGTAGTTGCCAAAGTTCAGAGGGACGCCATATTTGTCGGTTTTGATGGCGCCACTGGCTTTGGAGGATTGTTTCCTTTGAGAGTTCGCCCCCATTGCTCTTATCGAAGAACAAATTAATAGTAAAATGTCGACGTCGAGTTTCTTACTGAATTCTGGAAGTGATTACGAATAAGTACGAACACGTACGATACCCTCGCTCGGATCACTCGAATCAACTCGAATGGTTGGTCCGCAGCGTAGGCAAGTGCATATAGCGGGGAAGCGGGTTGCCCCGCTTTATTCAAAAGCTGATCTGGGTAGGGGGTCTATCGAGCGGGCTTTGGACTTCCCGCCCGCAGATAAAAATAATGTGTCAGATCGTCGCAGATGTCGAGTTCCACGTTTTGGGCGCCTCGCGGAATGCCCGCTCCTTTTTGCCATCTGCAATGTCTCGAGTCTTGACCACCTGACCGCACCATGGTATCCACGTACAATAGAAGTATCGTAGTAGTCGGACCTCTCCCCCGCCGTTGCGCCTGCCTAGTAATACTCTCCGACATACCTTCACTTCTGTTTCTTCCTGCTTGGCAGTGTTGGTTGTCGGAATGAAGCGCACGGCCGAATACGTTGATAACAACGAGGAGAGAACTCCGAAGAAACGGCAACCGTCATTTGATGTGCTTCACTTGAACGTGGGTGGAAGCCTGACTGCTGTCCTCCGACGCACCTTGACATCCGTGGAAGGGAGTATGATTGCCTCTCGATTCTCCGGTCGGTGGGATGACACATTAGAAAAGGATCGCGATGGAAACTTCTTTATCGACCAGCCAATTGAGCTGTTTCAACCCATGATAAATTACCTACGTGCCAAGGCATGCGAGACCGCGCTGGCTCCGCCTGTTACATCGCCCGAATTCAAAAATGAAGAAAAGCGGAGGGACTTCATACGCATGGTGGAATACTTTGGCATGACTTCGGGGATTTACCCAACTGTGATGGAAATGTGCCGGGGAGAACCCGAATCGGCTCAAATTTGCGGACACCCTAACTTGAGCGTAACGTCCAGAGAATGGTCCACGTTTACATTAGAAACACGAGGGCACAAACGCCCCATCACATCATTCAGCGTTGTTTTAGGGAAAGTTGAGCGAGCGCAGATAGGATGGGTTCGTACGGGTCACTTTGTCAAGAAACTTCGACCAGGGGATCACAAAGGGGTGGGGGAAGAAAAGTTCTCATTCGCGTTAGATTGTTGTAGAGGAGGTCTTTTACATGAAGGCTCTTTTACGAAGTTAGATGGGATAACAACAGAGAGGGGCACTGTCATACGATGCGAAAATAAAGGGGAACGGTGGCTTGTCAACGGGCAGCTCGTGGCGTCATCCATTGCGCTCGAGCCGACTTTCCAACTGCCACCTGATCTTCAGCAATATTCTCTTGTCCCTGCATTTTCTGGTAAAGGAGATTGGACACTTTGTGAGGTTGAATTAGACACGATAACTTCAGATCACAAGGCTGCAATATCACATGCCCACCTTTAATGTGTTAAGGTAAACAACTGTGCATGACACCACGCGTATGTGCCAACACCATAAATGGCTATTAGCACCTTTTAGTATTTCCCCTCAATACTTCGCACCTCGGTACACTTTGCCACGCTGACACCTTGTGCTAAAGGTGCACCCATGTGTTTGATTGGAAGATTGTTGCATGTAAGGCGCAACAGAGCATTTTGAACTCCAACCATCTACGTTCTCTCCCGAACAGAGTCTTGTGTAGCCAAACATGCCTTTTGCAATGAGAAGTGAGAAAATGCATGGTTTTAAGACAAATTGGGGGCACAGTTCAAACTCACAGTAACACAGTGGAAATCCTTAAACTATTAGTATACATTTAGATGCACCCCTTTTCTCCCTTTGTGGTATATCCATGCTTTGCTCAAAGATTAGAGCTCTTACAGAAATTGCAGGCAGATGTTTCACCATCTTTTCTTCCGGCGCTTTGTTTAGTTGACCGAAAGGAGCGAGCAACAAAACAGAGATCCCCCAGCCTAATCGACAGATCAGTTTAGTGACGTCAGCAAATTAAAATGCGTTCTCGGCTTAAAATTGATAACGCCAACTTCATTGCGCAGCCGACGAGACATTTTAGTGAACTTGTCGATTCCAAGAAAGAAATCATTCTCCTGACTGGAACATGGTTCAAATTTGGTGAACACTTTCCTGATTTTAGGAAATATGCCCTTGCGCCATAACTGAAACAACTTTGTTTTTACAGAAAGGAGGGAGTGTGGTATCGGCACTCTAGGGGAACTGACATGATATTTGAGCAATTTTACGGTGCTTATTTTCATTGTTGAATGTGATTGTATCCAGAAGCAAAGTGTTTCCATCTGCTTGAGTTTGTGAGTTGGTCCCCTTTAAACTTTAATTCCAAAACTCATACATAATGCACTATCAGGCTTTTAATGTTGTATGCACCACCAAAATGGGGGCCCAGAGTTCAGTTTGAAAGGCCAGCTCCTATTTTAGCCTATCTAGATATGCTTATGACCTTCCTCTATTTGTGAGCACTTGTTAATCAGACGAAGGTTTAAGAAGATGAAACATATTTGCAATAAAGACATTGGAATCATATTGGTAGACACCTACCATAATTGCTGTCCCTTGTCCTGGATCCTGGATCACATGACTGATATCCATACCTACTTAGGGGGAAAAACCGCATTGTACTGAGACGAGTAATGTTCCCTTTGTGCAGCACAATATGAGTAAAATAGGTATTAGTACCCAGATATATACTTGAGCAGTGTGCAGGTATAAATGATGTAATACCACACTGTTCTTCTGGTTGCTAGGAGGTTTGATAGAGATACCGTACCTATGTTCCTTTGGAACTGATAAAGTACCTATTGACAGGGGTTTTCTTTTGGTTTTTATTTGCTATTGCACTGAGGGAGATCCCAAATTGCAAACAAATTGCAAATAACCAGCAATACTATTTGATGAATCTTTTTGTGAACGACACGCATAACTATCCCTAAACATTTGGCAATTTTGGATCTTCCTATTCATTGTCAACTCTTACATTACAAGTTATGTGTAAGATGAGAGCTCTTTGGAAGAAATACGAGAAAGTATTCATTCTAGGATATTGCAATACATATGTACACATGAAGTGCTTTTTGCCCTGCTCTTTTTCCTGTAACAGCCTGCTGTGTTGCATTATGGCCGTCCCCATTGTCACTGAAATAAAGTGCAATGCGCATTTGCGTAAAGCCGTGGCGTGATAGTGTCACACACGTAGTAATCTAGCGGTCAGACTCTAATATTTGAAGTATTTACAAACTCAGTGCGCCTGTAGTAAGCACACCATGTTACACGGATAATCACTGGCATTGCTGATCTCTCTTGATTAATCCCTTGCACAGAAAAGTTTACATTCAATAATTGTTGTCTGATTAAAAAAAATGTCGTCATTTCATCCCGTAGTATGTGTGCTAGGGTTGTCATCATTGTTGGCCCCAACTGGATCCCTTCTAACTCTAATATCCTGCTTCTCCTGCATGTAATTGTCCTCTCTGGCAACTCAATATGGTTATCTCTTTCATTGGTGTACAGTTTAGGCCCCGCAAATACCATCTGCCTCCTAGTTTCTTGCTGCTGTTGTCTTGTGTTCATTGTTGGTGTTATTGCTACTGCCAGTTTTCTTATTGCCAACATCCAACATCCCTGACACCATCCATTCTGCCTCTGCTGACACACATGGCATTGTTGGTGCTAAGGTTGGTATTACCCAATCACACTGGTCCCTCCATCTTTGTCCACCACAATGAAGTCAGTAGACCAAACTGTGTTTTGGTTTTGTGGGTGTTCCACTTTATTGGTACTACCTATTGTTGGTGTTGGTGTTGGTGTTGGTGTTGGTGTTGGTGTTGGTGTTGGTGTTGTCAATAGTAGATGGAGCGATGGGTAGTCATCATCCTGTGCATCGTTGTTGTTGCTGTTGTCGCCATCATTGTTGCCGCTGTCAAGGGAGGATCCGGCGATGGGTTGCGTGTTGTTGCGGTTGCCATTGCCGTCGTCAACACAGGATGCAGCAAAGTGGCGTATTAGTGTCAAAGTCGGGAAGATCCTGGAGATCCGTTTGCAAAATAGATATAATCCTAGCTGAGGGGAATTTTGAAGAATCTTTTGTACTTGAACTTGCTGGACCCGGGACCTATTTAAAGAGCTAAAAAAGCTCGAACTTCAAATTATGATTTGTGGTGGGAACGACAATAGGTATTAGGTCAAAAATTCAGCAGAAAAAGGGTTACTTCTAGGGACGCCCTTTTCAAACCTAAATTTATACGAACAACTTTTTAAACCGTTGACAAGATATGGGAATGTTCCACTACTCTTTTCCACCCCCCTTTTTTTGCGATACAGGGGGGAGCTTCTAATACCATTATGGTACGCTCCAACCGAACAGCTTGGACGCAACACAAATGAGCTCGTCTGATTCTCAGCTTTCCAGCGAGCTATCAAACGTCCACAGCGCCGGACCAAAATGGCGTTTCAAATTTTTTCATACTTCTAGCAAATAGACAGCAGTAAGTACCTAAGTTCTAGCTCTACTTGCCTACTCTACTCTGTATTCCGCACGCTCTCCGCACAAACTCCATGGATTGCGGAGTGTGTACTCCTCGAGCACTCCGCCGCTACGTTGTACGTTGGTAGATAGAATGCCAAAACAGCCACCCTCATGTCTTGCAGGGCTGGAGAAATAGTCGTATAAGGTCAGGCCTCAAGCATTTACTCAAAATATTGTCAAATTGTTGTAAGTAGCTTTGTACTGAAATTGGCAATAGTACAGATACATGACTAACTTAGTGAGTGTGGGGTCTTGGTTACATCCCAACAACTCCCCTGTTCACTGTTGGGAGGAGGTCTCCCAACAGCTCTATTTTCTATGCAGAGCAAAAACTAGGTATATAATTATCCTTTGCAGGAATTTTGTTCTCATTACAAAGGATAGCAATAATACAAGTATTCTCTCTTTGATGAGAAAATATCCTCTGAGGGGCGACCGAGATTTGACTGTCACGGGAATTGTTGGCATCTAGTAGTATTATTTAATGTCAACCATGTTTTAATTGGGCTAATATTCCGGGTGTGTGTTGCCTTCTGTTGATCATAGAAAAATTGTAAGATGCTATCAGCAGGAGTCTGTACTGATTAAAAATCTATCCATACCGCAGATTTGTTTCCAAATCCACGACCGCTTGGACTTTCCAATGCCAAACTGACATTTAGCCGTGATTTCTAGATTGATGGACAGATGAATTCTCGTTTTTTGCAATCCCCACCCTAATTCTGTCCAGACGTGCATCATTTTTTGACTGACGTCTAAGACACTAGAGCTACAATACTATACTATGTTTGATGAAAAACAGGGCCATCAACAGCGCCAGCGGCAGTAACAATAGCAACAAATTAGGGTACGAGAAGGGGACACAAGCACCTGTCATTTGCATGCTTCACTGTTGTTATTACCCTGGAACCCATCATAATCCACCTGCAATGATGGTAGTTCTTGTGATAGTGTATCTGGGTTTCCATGGGTGGCAACATGCGCAGGGCGCATCCCATCTCTGTTGGCGGTTGTTAGCAAGGGCTGGATAATTGGTCCGTTGGCAATGGAGATGTCTATTTGTGCCAAGGGGTTTGCCGCAGTGTATGGGGCCCAGGGGACTGAGGGCATGTGTCTGAGTGATGACAGTGATAAGGACACAATAGGCAACAATGCTCTATGTGAGATCCCTTTGACGATACTCAGCCTATCTCACTACATGAATGTAAAGGATAACATTGACAACAAGATTACCCACTGTGTTCCAACAATTGTCCTCCCCCCTGGTGTGCCTCCTGGTCTCCTCCTTTGAGCGTGGCTGGACACGCGGCCAATCCATAGGGATTGAAGAGGGAGCTGTTGTGTGCAAGGACCAATAAGGAGGCCAGGGAAAAGGGAGCCAAGGGAGGAAGGCAGGAGGATATACGTAGTGGAGTGTATGAGGAGGAGGGAGAGGGTGAACACCAAGAAGGATACCAAGGCAGAGGAGCTGGATGAATGTTGTGCCACATTTTATATGTGTGTTTGAAGTATGATTTATGTAGGGCTGTTCATTGCTGCTTCTATTATTGGTGTGTGTATACGTGGATGGCGCGGCACTTTGTGTGGCAAAGAGACCGTGGCCGCTAATGGGTATTTTCTGTTACTATCCACGTGAGTTTTTGCCTTGTTTGCCCACTCTGTTGCCAAGATTCTAACATGTGCTCAAACAAATAATTGCCTCTTTTTTATAGCAATAGAATGGATGGAGGTAATTGTGGCCAAGGAGACCAAGTAAAACAAGACCTAGAGGAGCAGGTTGCCAACTTAAAACAGCAGGTCCGTGTGGGTTTCCTGCACCAACACATTGTCCCAACCTGGGCATTGACAGCCAAAGAGCCCGAGGGGAGACAGAGGGATTTGTCGAAGCGGTCAACAGCAAGTCAGACACCAAGTAACATCGGTCGTTGCCCTCCACTGCTGAAGGGGCCAACTATGGAACAAGCGCCAACTTGGCAGACCTCTCATGGACAACCTGCATGCACAATGAGCTGAAGGGGATCTGTGTTACAATCCTGAATGACAATATATTGTTGGACAGGATACAATGTAAGGACAAGGACCAACCACATTGACAGGAGAGGGAGGAGCCGAGTCAAGGACTTGGGCCCAGATAAAAATGAGGAAGTCGGACATGTGACTGAAGGTTGACATAAGGTACACGCATGTGTTGGTGAGGAGGCTTGAAGTGAGCAATTAATGTGGGGACATGGATGACAACAATGGCATTTTGAGTTGGCCTATGACACAGAGCCCCCAGTGAACCCAAAGATGGAGCACCTGAATATAATCTTTCACTGTTCTGTCAGAACGGTCCTTTCATACTTGCTAGCAAACTATACCTCTAGAGGTTCCTCACACCTATGTTAGAGCTTTATGTCAATGCCCAGTTGGTTGGTTGATCTATAATTGTTGACAGTTCAATACAAGCTTACAGTATATTGCTCTATGTTTTATATACTGACCGGTGTATGTTTTCTCTGTGAAGCTGGAAGAGTGTTAGGAAAATTATAGGTTTCCTATTCCTAATGGACTTGCGGAACGTGTCAAGCAGGTGGCTTCACCTGCGTTTTGTCACAGAGTTTACACCTTGACATTGATTACATTGTAACCATAAAATCAGTTTCTGTCAACTTGCATCTACTTCCTATTCTCTTAAATGTCATACTATGGTATAAAGATAACACCAGGCTAAGTCAGTCACTAGTGCTCAAAATTGAGGCATGTAAAATGGTAGACACCGAGGGGTAGATGACTGGAGAATGGTACCAAAATAGTTTGGTATGGGTCCAATAGCAAGAATCTAAGGAGTCAACGGATTGAAGAGGCGCAACACGCGTTATTTTTGTTTATTTTGTCTCTCGTCAACATTCACTTATTTTTTGTCACGAACACATACAGTACACGATACAATGAAATACACCTGGAGATTTGCCACTATATCCATGTGATGTTTTTTCTGATTGTTCGTACAACATCAGCATGTATACAAGTTACCTTTTTTGTATGGGACCAGCAGTGTTATATGCAGTCATTGATTGGGTGATGCACATATATCTGTGTACAGTGTGCCAGATGTCACTGGTTTGACGCCTCACATCTTAGTCCTGCCTTTGAAGTTGTATTCTTGTTACTCTCTTTTATCATCATTGCCATAATTTGGACAATACAGCCAATTTGGACAATGGGAAGGATGAGATAGGGGGTCTCCTGAGCTCCGTCCAACAAACCATAAAAAATAAACAATTTGAGAGTTCTCTCTTATGTAAAATTTCTCAATTAAGAAAAGTCATCAAGGG
>JALLOY010000342.1:0-13089 GCA_036939835.1 Thalassiosira delicatula
CTTGTTAAGTTGCCTACACCCCTGAAGGGATCTTTTTTCTTTGGCCTATACTCACATTTGTGCGGCGGGTAGGGTTTTGCCACACACCAGCAACTTTAACTTTACATCTCGCGGACCAAGCAACACCGTACCAACAACAGACATACCAAAAATAAAATGACTGAGCAAACAAATTAGCGATTATTCATCTTTTTGCTAAATTTTAAAATTCAAAATTTTAAAATAAAAATTCTGATTCTCGTTGCCACGTCATAATATTCTTCTTTCGATCAGTCATTTTCAAAATTTGATAGTCATTTTCAAACTTCAAAATCAAAATTACCATTTACTTCTCAAAGCCTTTCGTCAACACGCCGACCTCTGACATTGACAACGGACATCGACGGCATTGACAATCAACAACGCGTGCGCCATCACCACCACCACCATCAAATTGAACGCCGCCACGCCGCCACGCCACCTCCTTCGTATTCACTCATCGATGACACCGCCTCCACCACAACTCTCATTGACAACGTCACCTCCGGGGATGCCTTGGCCAACGCCGCTACCTCTATCAATGACTCCATCACCAATAACAGCTCTATCAACAATATCACCTAGATCGACGCCAATCCATTTAGGCCACCTCTATTGGCAACACCTCCGTTGACGACGCAACCTCCATCGTCAACGACACCAAATTAATTGACAGTGCCGTCTCAATCAAAGCCACCCCCGCATCAGCACCCCCTACATGGACTCCACCTCCTCCAACTCAACCTCCATTGACAACCAAACCTTGATCAACTTTACCTCCATCGTCGACAATGCCTCAATTCGCACCTAAACTAAACACAAGCAACAATCAAATTCAAAGCGGTCAAAACTAAAAACCAAATGCTAATTCAGTGGCAAACGCATCAGTTCCCCTTAAATGACGCCAAATCGAGACACGTAACAATCAAACTGAAACTGGCCTAAAAATGAAAAGGTCTCAACCATGTTGTATTGGAAATGCAATTGGGTATGAGGCAAAAAACAATGCAGATACCAATAAAGGGCGATGTCAATATGAAAATTTGCAACGCATCCACCACAGCGCCAACATCCATGTGCAATGAAGCGTCCAGAAGAAAAAGGAAAACACAGCCAGCAGTTGGAGAAGCGCCGTGTCAAAATAAAGGATGCCGATTGCTGGTTGGCAATGAAAGTTGAATGGTGACAACGTTGCTATCATTTCCGTCAACAGAAAAAATGAACATTACAAAGCTACATCATATTTCATAATCCACACCAAAGAGCAATAAATACTAGATACGTCTCGACCGAATTAAAATTCAAAATTAATTTTTTTGCCAATTTTAAGCTGTTCCATGTCGCCGGACAATTGTCGCTTGCTTTCTTGCGATGAGGATGGAGTCAAAAACCTTTTGCGCAACTCTTGGTTTTCTAAAATTGACTGCCAGGTTCTTCTAAATACTCCCATGTACGTTCACGTCTATTCAATATCTTTCTCGGACACCCCTTCCCGCTTCTCCTCTCCTCGAGATCTTTCGCCCTCCATGCATTATCGTACATCAGCTCCACACACCATCACCACACAACTTCACCCTCTTGCGTTGTAATGAATCCTTCCTTCGATCATCCATTGCCGTTTCGGCATCGCCCTCATGCTCATCAAATTTCAAATTGACCGACTATCCAGTATTGCCAATGAGGTACCGTCATCGACCAACCGACCCATAGTCCCCACCATCAGCCAGGGACAAATACAATAACGACAAACGGCAGGCAAATGATTGCAAGATGGAATTGCAAAGTGGCCAGGACGACGATCTGGCAAGGGAATGGCAAGATGGGACGCATTTTTGAATGCAAGCGTTTTTGTGTACGTTCTTATTGTCAAGGTAGAGGACTTGGCCAGGAAGAAAACAAAACAGGCACTCAAGAGGGCGCGCAGAAAAATGGCCACCGCTGCGGCTGAATCAGTCAATAAAGGTATTTGAAATCCATAAGATGATGAACGTTGAATGGAGGGCTGGCCGGATGCAGGACCAAGAGGACCCTGACAGGCCATATTAAGTGGGGCAAATACCCTGGTATTTTGACGGCAGCGCACCAGCAAGCTGTCTGCCAAATCTTCACGAGATGACGTCCTGAAAATGACAATTCTGGTGGAAGCACTGGAAGCGCTGGTATTCCTTCTGACAACAATGATGATGATGTTTTTTATTCAATAGGGAGAGCATTGGATCAACGCAAGAAAGACGCCAAGGCACTTCAGGAACCAGCTAGAGCTCAAAAAAATCGCCACAACCGAATATTGAGCAAAGCCCACAAGGAAATGCTGGCGTTCGTCAAGTCATCCACACCAATAATAGTGCAAAAATAATGTATCAATCAACAAGAGGCAGGCAGAATAGTTGAAGAGAGGTGTCAATGCCAATCACATTATGCTCATGTATTGCAAAAGACTCTTCTACGGCTTGTGATTGAAACACCTTGCGAGATCACGAATTGTCCATCTCGACTGAACGCGATGATGCAATTGCCTACTGCCACAAGCCACAATCGATTTGCTGGCGTGATCCGCAACAAAAAATCCATTCATTTGAGCACTTCCTGTGTCACCCTTATTGATTGGCAATGTTTTCCAACAAACCACAGTCGTCAAACGCCGACGGTGACGGGTTGTTGGAGCCTTTCGAAAAGGGACTGAATTTCAATATAATCAAAGCCGCGGTTCAAACGTCGCATGAGATACGAGAGGCGCAACTTTTGATGAACACCAAGACGGATAATTGCACGGAGGTACATCCAAAAAGGATTGCGACGTTTGGCTATACGGGGATTGTCATTGCTCCCTGCTCCCCATCTTGAGCGCACACGTGGTTGAGGGTCAGACGTCTACGCAAAGGAGAGTGAGCACGGGATTGCCCCGTCTGATCCTGGACGGGGAGGGATCAGTTCTGGAGACCGCGCTGTTGATTTCAGAACGGCTTTGGCGGGGCCCAGGGACAGGGACAGATTCGCGTAGGCTAGTTTAACCGTGGGATTTTTTGTTTTCCCGTCAAAGAACCTTGCAACAAAATAGAATAAAGACATATACACCTAGTTAATACAATCACATGCTTTGATGACCTAATTAATGTTCAACTATTCAATCATTCGGACAGGCGATTGAGCTCACAATTCAAAGCAAACTGATTGAAATTAATTTTAAAATCGCTCGAACATGGTTTTCATTCGAAAACCGAACAGGTTTTTGACTCCATTGCAAAGTAAAGTAAATGTCCTGTGACATGGAACAATGGCCTAAACCAAAATTGATCAAAATCGAGTTTTAAGACGCACAAGCCGTATCTAGTATTTATTGCACTTTGATCCACACACACCTTACATCTCATCAGTTTTATCAAGATAAATTGGAAAAATATATAGTAAATCCAGCAGTATTCAGCACAAGACGAATTAGAATAGAAAATGGAGTGCACCGTCATATTCTCATTGGTCTGCCTTTAATACACTTGACCAAAGGCACGCACAATAACTTGAGCCTGGCCAACTCTGGTCCTCTCAGTCCATAAGTAATAGTCAAACTAACATGGTTGAATAATAGGGAAAAAAACTTGTGCAAAGTTCAGAGGAATGAGGAACATTCAACACTGGGAGCCAGGATAGAGCAAGGCTCATTGAACATGTTGCGCAACAGATCCTAACTATAAAGTCCTAAAACCAATTGCAAAATACTGCTTATAATCTCAGCGCAATGCCTCCTGGGGCATTGTGCTGCTCTTTTTGTGGCATGCCAATATCTTCTTGCTTCAATGCGTCATGTCCTTTTGCAGGCTTTTCGTTGTTTGTAGCACATGTACTTGCTACTAATTGCTAATCATGCTACCCTTTGGTATCTTCAAGATCCATGACCTCACTATGAATTGCGCTAATGGTCTTTATAATTCTTTCCCAGATGAAACCATACCAAGTAAAGATTTGATACAAAATTAGTGATCTCAAATCTGACAGAACTTTTCAGAAACTCAATATTTTTACATGTCTATCACTAACATGTTCTGGAACACACCCCTTTGGATATTTTTCAATAGTTACTATAATTATTACTTCAGCATAGTCCATCACATACCACCTCAGTCTCATTTTAACACACTGTGTTCTCTTGTTTGGGAGTCACCCAGGAGTCACATTGACTTATCACAAGGACGTACTTTTGGCAGGACCCCCCGTCATCTGTCCAACAAAAGAGATACATGTTTGTGAATTTGTCTTGTCGCCATTGAACTCAAGCCAGCCTACGAGTGTGAGCAGGTACAATGGATACTTGTTAAGGCTAGGTGACTACCATACGATAGACATTTTTGATAGAGGTACGACACAAGCAACAGCAATCTTTGCTGAATTGCCCAACAACGAATGTTGTGACATCAAGGCTTGTCCAATTTGCCCCAAGGCAATTTTTTTGCAGTGTAGCACCAGTAGGGTTACTACATTGCAATAATATGCCCACATCAAGCCAAATCAAGATTGGCCTTGATGGAGAGACTTGATGTCACACCAGAAGGTGCGCCCAACTTGCTGTGTAGTCAACAGAGTCATTTTTAGTCCACATTGAGTATACAAAACCTGGAAAGAGCCTCAATTTGGCGGGTCGGAATCTTTTAGTAGGAAGCCCCTTATTTAGCATACAGCCTAGGTGCTTGCATGGATGATACTTGATCGTGGATGCTACCTACTCCAGGTACTGCATACTCAATATTTCAAATCAATTGTTTTCCACACTATTTTGATAGATTTTTTACGTGTCTATGTAATAAACTACTATGCGCGTAAATATTGTTGATTGTTGATGTAAAAAATCTTTGTTTTTGAATTTGATTTTAATTTTTAAACGTAATCGCCTTGCATATGTACAAGTGCTACGCATGGGCTCATTTTGATAGTCCGTGCGTAGTAAATAAGTTAAAATAAATAGTCATTTTAAAATTAGAAATGGCCGGTTTATTTGGGCTTTGAATATACTGAGTGGGGTAAAATAACCTTAGAGTATTTTCCCAGTCCTAGGAAGATTATATTGAATTTCAAAAAGCTAAGTAAACCACCACGTCCAAAATAAAATTGAAGCGATCACAAAGTAATATCTTAATCTTTTGTTTTAAGTATAATGCCAAAATTCAACCCACCATTCAACTACTTGGTTGTGAACATCTGAACCCCCTTATCAACAGAGACTTTATTATCTTGCTATCAAAATAATACTCTCAATTGCCACTGCTATTGTCACACCTATCGTTTACATTACTTGTACACACACACCTGTGGTTCAATACCATCCACCAACAAGTCCCAAACTCATGAACCACCGCATCACCCCAAAGTGCTATTAGAACTTGAGACTCCACAATACAGAAACATGTGGATGCATGGGGATTGCCTGGGTACCATATGGACAACAGCCACCACAACAGTAGGTAGCACACAATGCATCCATTATTTTGAATCATCCTGCAATTGTAATAGAAGGTTACCGTCACACACACAGTTGTAGTGTCTCCTTGTAGTCGGATGCCAGCTACTCTGGGTGGTCACTATGAGCTCATACTCAAAAGCGATGCAAAATTGTCTGCAGACAGAATGGCCCACCCCATCAGAAACACAAATGCTCAACCTTTTGGGACAACCTCCCACAAAATTGAGCACAGATCAACCATGAGTAGATCAAGCGCTGATCAAGAACACCATCACCTACCAAGATCAACACAGACAAGGCAACGGCCACACCAACCACACCCACAAGAGACACATGTGCACCACAAAGCATGGCAAAATGCTACATCAACAAAAGTGCAAGCCAACCAACAATTCAGGCTAGTGGGATATGTAGAAGGTGAGACCCCAGAAAACAAACTTAAACAATGGAAGATCAAATTTAAAGGGTGCAATTGTAGGGGGTCTGGCCACCTATACGAGGACGATCTGATTCCCTGGGTTGCCGAGGACAAACATTGAAAGCACTATGTGAGTGTACTTGCCAAGTAAGTACTGAGCATTTGCCCCACAACCACAATAGCCGATCCAGGAATCAAACTTGTGTTGCCTCTTCTACTTTTTGAGTTATCTGCTTACTTGTAGAGGGCTTTCTAGCAAGGGTGTACGTCCAGGACGCTATGTAAAGGCTGGTTTGGGCAGGTGTGTAATCTCGAATTTGCAGTGATCAAATTTCTCCTCTCCCCTTCTTGCCCCTATGTCAGCATAATGATGGCAGGTCACCATGCTGCTGCAGATGTGGCTGTATCTACTTACTGTGGCAGCACCAGCAGTAGTGACGCAATGACAATCACAGTAGGCAGTAGGATTGAAGGTGTAATCTCTTTGATTGAACGGTGGCAATGGTGGCAGCAACAGTGGATCCAGCAGCCATAGTAGGCAACAGCAGTGTTGGCAGAGAGGGGAGCCAGTACATAGATAGCTATTAGCTTGATCTTTTATTTTATTGTGAGAGTCAACGGACTCAAGGACTAAAATATTGCAAGATTTGGTGATCACTGCCGCCGGTGACTTGGCACTCACGGAAGCGTGACTTAGACTGGACTCATCCCGTTAACACCATCGGGGGAGAAGGAAACTTTGCTCCCCCCTCATGGAAGGCGCTAACGCGGGCGGTGCCCACATTGTTTGTTGTTGGCTGGGCATCGTCGCAGCCGACACGGAAGGCGTGAGCGCGGGATTATTAGCCGTGGTGGTCGCCGTTGACAACAAAATTGGACGGGGAGGGCATCCACCACAACCATAACGCGTCCCATCCTTTGCTTCAGACGGAGGGAGACCCGGGGGGGGGGGGGGGGGCAGTCCCCAGAGTGTATTTGTGGGGTGTTGTCCGCAGTATAGGGCCAATGATCATGACAGACCACACCCTCTCCCACTGCTGGGAGATTTGAGGCAATGTTGTTTTCGACAAGCGGGGCCGAGGACCCATACGCTTTGGTCCAAGTTTGACGGCTAGAGAAGACCATAAAATGGAGCTCCATGTAGCCGTGGCAACGGAGTTTGCTGGCTGCACCGCCAAGGCACGACCTATTGACGACCCAATAATGGACAGTTGGGAGAGCAGCGCCAAGCGGAGCGGCACAGCTCAGAAAGCCCGTGACGCATGAGACAGCGCCGACGTCCCTGAAGGTGAAGGGGATGTCGGGCGTAAAAGCGCCGTCAAAGCAGGAGGGTGTGCAGAGCAAGACTTGTAGTGCACACTAGCGTAGAAAAAGGAGGGAAAAGATGCTACAGGAAGGCTGTCGCTGTCTCTAGTAGCTCTCGCACCATGGGTTAGTGGGTCATGACCTATATAGCTATTAGCTTGATCTATTTTTTATTGTGAGAGTCAACGACGGTGACCCCAGTTTCAGAAGCAACAGTGGTGTCGATATCAACACCTGCAACATGTGGTACAACCGCATGGGCAATGGTGGTACATATAGCTAAAACAGATAGCAGCAGCGTCGTCCAGTTGCGCTATTGATGGCGGCAATAGTAGCCGTACCTGCTCGCGGCAATGGTATCGCCATTGCCAGAAAGTGGCGACAGGTTGGTAACAGTTGACGCTACAGTTATATATGGGTGTCGATGTCTGTCGTGGCGACATTGGAGGTGGCAGCAGCAGCATTTCCAAGAGACACAGCAGAAGCAGACGGTGGCAGTATCATCAGCAGAAGAAATTGGAACAGCGTTGGCACCAGCCGGCATCAACGGCGTTGGTGGAGAGCAAAGGCAGTGTTTACACTAGCTGCAGTTACATTTGCCAAAAAATGAATATTTCACCAGATTACATAGCGATTTACTAAGTGCTTATTTCCAACTCTAACATCAGCAAACATTGTATGCCTTATCTCAGGCATCGGCCAGCTGCGTGAATAGAGGTGAATGGTAGATACGTTGTACGAACCATACACCATGCCATACGAATGTTTAGTGATAGGTCAATAAAACATCCAAAATGACGAAAACGAAGGCATGTTTCCTCCTTTTTCCACTCTCTTTCACGGAAAGACAGTTTGCGGAGAAATAACTCATCTTACCAAACTCTACACCAGTGCTATCACTCAATGATAGACCATTCAATGCTATATTTTCACATACAAAACTAGCAACCATCAATTGACTGAAAATGGAGCTCACAGGACCCATTCATGATTCTGCAATTATTTCTCAGCAACAACTCTGCGCTGCGATGAACAACTTAGGGCAAAAATGCAGCATGTTCTAAAGATTCTCTGATCATATCCTGCTCTCACAATTCGATCGACTCAAATTTCGCAAGGTCAGCGAATGATCAATTATGAACACCTTCACTGCCGCATTCTTTTTTCTACCGAGCCAGGTCGCTTCTGCTGAGTTTGGTGTAGATGCTGAGGACTTGAAAAGGCGGTAAGTCTAATTTGTGGGGCATTTCTCACGAGCTTTTCGAAACGAAGAAGGCGTGCACTTATAACACTAAATATGCTACTCTTTCAGACACCTGCAAGATGCCTCGAGCAAGTTCGCGACATTGGATATGACTGTCCGCCGTGTTAAAGGCGTTAAATCCAAGAGCAAGAAAAGTACGAAGGGGAAGAATAAGTCGCAGGTGTTTGATTATCAAGACATAGGGTGAGATGCGTATCATTGTTTTCATATCGAACTCTCAAGATATCGTCACTTCACGCATGTTGTATTGTATTATATCCAGTGATATGTACTCCATGTCATTCAGCATGCTCTTCTCTCCTACGTCGTCCAAGACGTCGTCAGCAGACTCAATGAGATCAAAATTTAAGGGTGCCGAGAAGTCGAAAGGGTCAGCGAAGTCTAAGAAAATCAAACCCAAGGGCGACGTAAAGCAGAACCAGAAGGAACCAACCAAATCTGAGGATGGCACGAACGAAAAAGGCAGCCACAGTGCAAAACATCAGTCTCCAAAATCCAAGGGTGCCGAGCAGTCAAAGGCGCCCACCAATTCGAAGGAAGGCAAATCCAAGGGTGCTGAAAAGAAGAACGGACCAGAGCAGTCCAAGGAAAATGCAAAGGAAAAGGGCGGCCACAGTGCAAAATCTCAGCCTCTAAAGTCCAAGGGTGCCGGAAGGCAGAACAGATCAAATAAGTCCAAGGAAGGCACGAAGGATAGTAGTGGAGAGAGGCAAGAGTCTCAGATTAGTATAGATTTCACCAAATTCACGCGTTCCTCCTTGAAATCTGCCGAGGCCAGCACCGAGCAGGCTACCGAACAGGTTCCTGACACAGCACAATCTTTGAGAAATGCCAATCCAGAAAACACTGCATTTGCTTATGGCGTCAATAGTGTTTTCTTGGTTACAGTGTCGTCTGTGACTGTAGGCTCATTGGTTGTTGCCTAGCAGGTTATGAGGCAATTTTGGTATCCAGCCGTTGATTCCTCCAGCTCTGCCTTGTAAGCTTGAACTCACAAACGGTCGTTGGTTATGATTTTCATTTAGGTATATTTCAATAGACGACTGGATCGTGTAACCCAACTATTTAGACCAAAATTATGAGTGTAGTGGAGACCACTATACTTTCTTGCGTGTCCAAAGTTTGTAGACTCGTCCTCCTGCTATTCTGCCAACATGTTTGTCTGAATCGAACGAAGGCGTCTAAATAAAAATTCACCTGACCCAGGTCTGGAGTGACTAATAGTCTCCATCTGCTTCCATACACTGACAGACTATTTTGGTTGATGCCGGTAATACTATGATTTTGATTTTTCGCCATGACTGCCTCCACAACATATTATTGTATTGCAGATTGAGCATGCTTGGCGATTGTGCAATGTGATAATGTCTTCATTGAAGTCAACACAGAAAGAAGAGATATGGCATATCGAGACTATCAGAATGCATGTTGCAAATACTTTTCCGAAGATGAATTACATACCCCGCAGCGATTTTGCGCATCTTTGCAAACGAAGTCAACGATCTCGTTTAATCGCCAACCTCGTTCCCCCGTCTTGTATCCCATCGTGTGTCTTTCCCACATTGCGATGGATATTGTGAACGTCAAGTTCAGATCTCGTCCCTCCGCCTGACACGCCCATGATCACCACCACCGTCGTCGCCGTCGCCCGTTGGCGCTCGGACAATAACTCTTACGTCACGCGAGCATTCGGTTGGTAGATAGCGCTGACGAACGAATGCGGTTGGCATCAGCTGTTCTGCATGCCACCCACGCTAAAATCTAGGATTCGCGCCTCTCATGACCAGAGCAACCATCATTTATAGTGCGGTAGCGTACCATCAGAGCGTTAGGCAACATCCTCTTGCTGCCCACCCTATGCGCACGAAGTCACATTTTTGGGACCAACCATTACATTTTGCTGCTGTGACAGCTGCAAGTAGACATCGACATCGACCATAAGCCATGGGCTCTTCGATAGCTCTTATGAAAATTCTGAAGAGAAGACGAGGTACCATCAGGCATAGGGTGGATGACTGAAATACAAACAACTACGATACAAAGTCGAGTGCCACAAACCTACGCATGTTCATACTCAAGCTGTTTCCTGCAGTAAGATATTTGTGTGTACCCTTCGTCAGCATGGAGCAACCACCAAATCCGTCAAATTTATGGCACCTGCTTACCATAAAAAATATGGTTGCAACCTCTAACTTCCTCAATGTGTGCCCGAGGAGCCATTTCTGGGAATGTAGATGATGATCTGTGGAAGAACAACATTTGTCCAGCGAGTAGATTTTTCTGATGGCAGCGCTGTGAGCACACATCAATACTAAGTCTGGACAGCACGGACTCTCAGGCAGCTCTCAGGAGAAAACCAAAGGAGCCAAGGTACCGCCAGCCGTAATACATGGATGACATTATGAATGCAATAATAATCATCCCTAAAATTTACAAGTTATTACTAAAACTGCTGCCATCTAAACATAATAATTCAGAATTCATACTCTCCGGTACTTCCAACAACTTTCCAAGTCATTTTAAAGTCCTGCCATAATGCATGCATGTGAACATCGAAGATGAGTTTGGCACGAGTGAATCAACATGGTATACCCTTGAAATCTCCAGCTTACCTCTGTTTCTACGACGAGATGTGCATTGGATACTCCAGAACGGTGAGGGTTGTAGCGCACAGTGAAATGTGTATCTTCGTTTTGTTTGAGGAAACCATCGTTTGGGGTTACCGACCATTCGTTGAACTCGTCACCAACGAACGCCGCACGGAATTTGGCAAAACCCATGTATGGATTCTTAAGCTATCAAATGGAAGTTAGAGGACAGCATGAGCAAAAAGGTTAAACCAAAAACGAACGAAATCTATTGAGTACACACACCATGATGTCGTGAGCAGCCACTCCATACAATGGAGATCTCAAGGTGACGATTCCTTCGACGTCGTCCCCAGCTTCAACAGCATAATCGAACAGAGCTCCATCCTGTTAGTGTACGGCAAAGTCTAGCAAATGAGTTGAATATACAGCATGTAAATGATGGAATGCATGGGCATGTTCTTACCTCAAGGTCACCGCCATGCTCGTAATCTTGGCTATAGTACTCTTTAGCGCCCGCGGATATCTCATTCATGTACCTGTTTGCCGATGCGATCTCATTCTGTGTTGCCCAATTCCCAAGCTGTTGTGCGCGGGCAGTATCCATTCCTGGGTTGTTTTGCAGCAGTTCATCGGTGTAGCACATTGTTGCCACCGATGCCTGCTCGATCTTGGCAGTCAAAGTTCTAGCTATGTGAGGTGAAATATCACTGCCAAACTTCTGAAGACCAACACAGCCATCGCCAGCTAAACCCATTTCGCTATCACCGCCATCAAACGCATCAGACGAATGAGAATCTACATACTGAGCGAAGTCTCCTGGACCATATTGATGAATCTTGTCTTTGTCCATCCTTGTGTAGCCTGGTCCTTGTTTTTCTCCGTCAGAAAGTGGCTCGACATCGGGTCCATGATGCAACGAACGGTAGTTCAGCTCTGTAGAGAAAATATGGCGATGATGTGGTTTGCTACATGCGCGGGAGAATGCATGGGCGAAAGGAGATTGAGAGATTGCGAAAGAGAGGGCAACGGAAGCAAAGAATGATGACGATGGCATAGTGAATTCTGTTTCGATGTTCAAGACGGGGAGTAAGACGCTAGGGTGCTTTTTTGGATGGCAGGTCAACCGATACGAGTAGATGGCAAAGGTGTTTGTTATTCGTAAGCGTCGAAGATGGATTTTATGAGACTCCTTAGATGAAGTTAAGAAATTGAAAATCGTGATTCTCCCAAGTAAGTGGCCATGCATGCAGCCATCCCAGTTGTATTCGTGAATCGTGCCATCCACGTCAGCAACACTTAGTCTTCATGCAGCGTCGTTGTCAACACGTCACCAAAGATATTATGCATGCAATATTTCGCAAGAATTTATAATTTTGTAAATTTTGGAATCAGTATAAACTAGTTATGATGACGTCATGATGACGTGGAAAAGTCTGACGACGTCATGCAGAACATTCTTCAATTTGTGGGATCAATAATAGAAGCCATTCGTACGACGTCAGCAGAGGATTTCGATCACATTTTAGAAAAACAATCCGGCTGTGGGCCCCACAGTACTCTAGCACAATGATAGCACT
The DNA here is from genome assembly GCA_036939835.1 of Thalassiosira delicatula. Classification (NCBI taxonomy): domain Eukaryota; phylum Bacillariophyta; class Thalassiosirophyceae; order Thalassiosirales; family Thalassiosiraceae; genus Thalassiosira; species Thalassiosira delicatula. The sequence goes on from JALLOY010000342.1 coordinate 12,623, forward strand.
GGGCCGGCCGCTTCTATCTCCTTATTCAACAAGTACGAATCGTGCCTACTTATTTTCGACGCCCCCTCAACTCAAGTTGCACCCCCCAAATGTAGCGCTAGACCCTTTCTGATAGAACCAGTGTGTTCGCCGTCCCCTTTTTGGTCATACGGCATACTAGGATCATGTTACTTCCACACAAAATAGGGTAGCAACATGCATTTTCCGCACAACGATGACACCTCCCAAAAACACCGAGGTACTGAAGCATACCATGCAGGAGTAGAGGGCGAACCAGTAAATTTGCGCCGAAATAAATTTCTCTGTATGCCTAATTTTTTGTTTGGATCTTGTTCTTCATAGTCAAAATAGTATGCACGTAAAGTTTTTTCGAAAAAAAATCACAGGAAGTGTCGTTTCTGGGCTGCGAAAGTTGATTTGCGGTATTGAGTCCCACAAGAGCTCAAATTGAGTCCCACGAGTCCTTT
>JALLOY010000343.1:0-12196 GCA_036939835.1 Thalassiosira delicatula
CGGAATTGGTACTGGCCTTGTGGCGGGAAGAGGCTTCTGGGAAATTAAATCTGTGAATTTATCTTCCACACAGGAAAAAAGGACCTCTGCAGTGCTTTGCTGCCTCGTGTTTATGCTGCACAAATCACCTAGTCTTCCGTCCAAGATCCCCACTCTCCTAATCCTTATAGAAGTTTTCGCTCCAGTGTCAATCTAGTGGAGGATATCACTCCTCTCCTCCCACACCCACAACTCAATGATGCTTAGAATAATGGCAGTGAGATGGATAGCCATGCCATCCTCCTATTTGGCTACGGGTCAGTCTAAAAACTTCCTCATTACCGCCGGATTGACCTCGTTTTGGTGTGGACAAAGGCAAAGGCAGAGACAGAGAATAACAAATTCGCAAAATTTTGAAATTCAAAATATATCTCTGGCAGTGTATACAACTTTTTGGACAGAATCAACATGTCAATGTGACAAAGGCAATGACCAGCATGGGATGGCCAATTGAGACGGGAGCAATGACTGTTTTGTCTGAATTCATAAGGAGGTAATGTAGTCGAGATCATTGGGTGATCATTGCTCTTTGGTCTTTGGAAGATGGTTGTCATGTGTTACATTGTCGTTGATCAAAACAATCAACTATGCGCGTGCGTCAGTCATGAGGTTGAGTCACAGGCATGAGATTGATATTAATGAGTATGCTAGTAGTTAAGACTCGAAAAATTGAAACCCCAAGTTTTGCTCATTGGGCTCCCAAAACCCAAGAATTACTTGGATTTTTGGGACAAAGGGATGCCTATGTCATTCACTAACCAAAAAGCTAGATACACTAAAGTGTAGTCTGGTATTGTATCAGCTGCGCAAAAATTGCTAAGATCTGATCAAAACCTAGATAGACGCACATTTGTGATTATAATTATGACTGTTGAAATTCATTTTAATCATAGAAGTGTGTTCAGTTAAATCATTTCTTTTGGCAATAAACAACGTTCAAGCTTTTTGATAAACACTTGTTGAAGCTGGCCTATGTTTTGTATTTGATCCTCACTCCTCTTGTACAAGAGAGAGACGCTACCAAATCAACATTTAGGGACAATGTAGCCGTGGTAGAGGCGCTACCGCAAGCGCCTTTCCCCACCAATGATTCATCCTGGCAAGTGCATATGCCCGTACATACCACCATAGATACAATACCTATGTCCCCTTCTTGCTTTGGCAGATCTTGGCATGAGAAAGCCATCTGTCTTTGCTGATTTTAGCAGTAGCAGTATTGTTCTATATTGGGTCCCCTCCTGTTGAATCCCATTATGTTTTGGCCATCTTCCCCCATCCTAATACCAACCGCATTACAGATGCAAACAAACAGTAGTTCCTGGTTGACACCAGAGATATGGCAACTGGAAACATATTGTTATTGCCCTGTCCTCTATGGGTTCGTAAAAAAATCCAGTCTGCTGGTGCTGGTGGGGTTTATATGGCTTAACTCTGGTGAGGGTGAGGATTAAAAAACACACAACAATCAAGTGGTGAGTGAATACGTATGGGATCAACATGGGGGATCCAAAAAGGATCAAGTTTGGGGTAGAAAAATTAGCCAGGAAACTTAGACAGGGGCTGTCATACTGGAGTATTCCTATGCTGTTGTAGTAGGAAACATAATTTTGGTACCATAAAGACTCACAAAAAGTCCTTCTTTTGTGCTCATACGTGATCCCATTGTTTCCCTCTTCATCACACGCAACAACAATATAAAGTATGACATCATCAATATCCAGTATGTTGCTGATTGACCCACCCAGAACATCAAAACTAATGGTTTGATTGCCATCCCAAAGGACTTATTAAATCTTTATTGGACATTCAAACTATTTAGCGCTTTATGATGGTGAGTTTGATGTACAAGTCAAACACTAGCCCAATTTTGAAGGCAGGATGTAAATTAAGTTTCCACACACCTCTCAAAATAGACCAGTGGCTTTCTGGTAAGACTTAGCCAAAAATGATTGATACTCACCACCCAAAGCTGGGAATTTCAATCAACTTCAATTGCATTACACTTACTTGTGCCATTCTTCCTCTTGCTGGCACCACATGGCATATAAAACACCAACAGAATCTACCATCTACCACCCCCAATTCCAGCCATTCTACATGTTACAAAAACCATATGGTACACTACTAAATCCAGGCGGTGAACCCTAATCTTATTTCAAAGCTGACAAGCATGTCTGTTGTTGAAGATGTTCATGTACGTTCAAGATTGCAGAGAACATAGTGAGGTTGGAGGATTAAGAAAAGGCAAAGCATGAAAATGATTATGTCATGAAAGCAACTCAACAATTAAAGAAGTACATAGATGATGAGAAAAAACAATTACACGAGAAAAGAGGAGACGGAAGTAGACAAGAAGGAGAGGAGCAGAGAATCATTGCCAATATCTACTGACAAGGAAGAAATAAAACCTCACATTCAAACAAAGAATTACCTGAAATAAATGACACAGAGACACGACAATCAAGGGGGCAGTCCAGGGCGACAACCAATAATGCAAATGAAGGCAGAGGCGGGGACAAAGAGAGAGAGAGAGAGAGAGAGAGAGAGAGAGAGAGAGAGAGAGAGAGAGGTGCAATTTACCAATCAATCAAAGAGACCACTGGAGCAAACACCAAAAGAGGATTGCAACAAGGTGGGTAGTCCAATGGGTGAAATGGTGAGATTATCATAGAGCTATGCCTGTCAGCATAGTTTTGCCAAATTTGGCAGACCTTGCCAATTGGAGCCAAATAACATAGCTCATGTTTTAATAGCTTTAGACATAAATCCTGAAGAAACAATATTAGCTTCACACTTAGATGCCAACCTTCCCATAAATAGCTGTTGTGAGTCTTTTGAGATGCACATCAAAAACTTGACTATATATATCAGTAAAAGTTGTACATCGATTCATTTCAAAGGAAATGTAAATGTTCAGCAGACAGCAAAGCAATCATAAAGGGAAATGCATTTAACGCACAATGTGTATATAAATGCAGTTCGTGTGCAAATATTATGTACATACAAATGCAATGCATATACCATGCAAAATACATTTCTTCCAACACACATATATGCAAAGGCGATGAAAACATCAATCGATTGAGAGTAGAGTCTTCTCAGAATAATATCTTCCAAAAGCAATTCTCCCAAGAGTATTTTCTCCCAAGAGTAATCTCTTTGGAGAGTAATCTCTTCTAAGAGTAATATCATTTTTCAAGTTTTGATAATGTCATCTTTTATACCAATCTCTTCTGAAAGAAATATATTTGAAAGCCAAAGATGTCTTTCTTCTCTAGCTTTCTTTGTTAGAGGCATAAACATGGTAATACGACTAGCAGCCACACCTCATCTCAGGTCTGTATCATATTCAAGGGTAGATACTGTGTGTTTTGACCTCCACCTACTTTTCTTTAGTTGTTGTTGTATCAGGTAGGATATGGAATCCATTTCCCCCCCAAAGACACTCCTATCAATTGAGGGGCAGCAGCTGCGTGATCTGGACAGGCCACTTGTTGGCTCTAGCTAGAGCAAAACTTAACAATTTTCAACAGATGTAAAATGAGCTCATTGTCAAAACTATTGTTGTATTGGGCACCGATAGCCATTGTGTTGGTTGATATATTGAATGTGACAGGTTTCATGAAGATATCAGCATCGCAAAAGTGGTCTATACACAAGGACAAATAAGATGAGTAATCTGATGAGGCCTGTGGCTTGCAAATTTTTCAATTTGCCGCACAAAGATTAAAACAAGCATGCCTACAGCTACAGCCCACACTGATGTTTTGATGGATGATGTCTGTCACGTTGATTGGTAACTTGAAGAGAATATGGTTCCCAGTGGTAATTAAAGTACACAAGTGGATGTATTGGTTACGGGAGGAGAGTTGATATCATGATGATGATGGTCATGTCATGATGCCATTGTTCTCAAATCCTAATTTGATCTTGCAGACTGATGACCATAAACACAGAAAATTGAAAGAATGGATCATGGTGCATATGGTAGCCCATGGCAATCATAAAATCATCTCTGTTAGCAAGTATTTTTCATTATCCGTTTCAAATTTCCAACTTGAAAGCTAGTCAATAGTGGATTTCTGTCACGTGGTGATTCTAACTATCAAAAATATAAATTCAAAATTAGATGAGCTTAATTTGTATTAGGCAATAATATCTACATCTACCAAGTCATACCATAATGATTGTGGGGTCGGATGACAGTGGGGAGATAACCAATGACTTGAGTGTGCTGTTTTAGTGCAAAAAACAACCTAGTTCAAGCTCATTGATAAAATCTAGTGCACATTCACGTTTGGATGATACAGGAAAGAAACTATAGATTACAATTACAAAGGCTTTGTTTTGTGCAACACCAATGACAAGGAGGAAACACATAGTCTATACATTAATATATTGAGCCTCTGAATATCCCCTGGTATTAAACCAATTGATCTCAAAACAATCCCCTCGATTTAATCTCATATGGGAATGGATTACTTTGTGGCTAGCCACAAATTGTGAGAACCCAAGAAACTCGTAGCCAATAAAAGAATCCTTGTATGAAAACCTTGAAAACACAGTTTTAGATAAAATGAAAGTCAGGCTGTGGAACGCAATAAAACCACATCTCAACTATCAAAGTATAAACCCATGATACCTTGGAAACACCAACAACCAGGAAATGTATTGTCCCCATGGACACATCATACGTTTATATCTAACATAGAAACGGGCGGACACAAAGCAATTGTGTTTCACTTCAGAAGATAGAGAATTCACCATACGATCTACCAAGTTCTTGAACTTGTTGTTGTAAACAGTCTGCCACTCATTCCAAGTACAGCCCTCTCAAACAAAGTGGTAGATCCTCTTTTTCAATGTTGATTCTGGTACTATTGTGTTGGCCAGAATCGATTTTGTAGCTTGTACTTTAGACCCCAAACATACTCGGCTGCACCTACTTGTTGCAATGAACTCCGAGGCAAATGTACCAACTTCTCAGTTTCCCTGTTTCTTGCTGAGTCAGTAAGTTGGAGCACTGTTAAGAAATACTGCAAAACCTGTCCTCAATTGGCAACTCATAAGTTCACCACACAGGTTGCAGTCAACATGTACTCTCACACTAAACCAGCGTCCTCTAGGGTAAGACGTGTCTCCTGGCCCAGATTCCTCAAAAGAGACCACCTTTGTTAGCTTCTCCTTCACAGCATCATAGATGCTCAGGCTCAAGTCCATGACGACTGCCTGGAGATGGTGGCGCAGTACTAGTACGCTATGGCCCTGCCCTGGTACGGAGGCCGCCGCTCGCTTGGTGCCGTAGGTATCCACCTGCTGTCCTTCCTTCCCAAAGAATCTTCCTGCTATAGGTGCCATCAGAGGACAGGATTGTCTGAGGTGGGTCGCTAATCCCACTCCCACTCCCACCTGGAAAACATTGTCTTCCATGTATCTGAACGCGTCGGGTGGCGAGAGGAGGAAGATACCGCTCATCTTCTCCCACCCTCCCCAAGCCTAATGTTCATAACTATCTTGCCCAAGTGAGGAATTTATCTGTTTTCCCAAGTTCTTCAATCTTGTTCCCTCCGTTTCAACTGCGATTGCCTTTGTCACCGAGCTCGCTATGGTTCCGTCGGCACAGAACCCCGCTATTTCCGTGGGTTGCGGCAGGAGATGGCTTGGGTCCGAGAGTTGTCCACCTTCTGTGGCGACCTGGATGTTGGTTTTGCAATGGCGCCAGGTCTCCCATAGTCCACTCACAAGGTTTCCTTCCCCTCTCCGCTCCAATCGTGTTCCCCGCACGGATTCGAGAACATTTCAGTTTCGGCGATGGCTGGGATGTTTAGTCTGCCCTTTAGTAGGCAGTTATCCCGGTTCCGTATATCCAGCAGTGACATTACGCTCTGGACCGCCAAGCCAATGAACTGACAGTGTCGTTGATCAACAGCTTCCCATATTATAGGCTGCACCCCTTGTCGGTATGCTGCACTGAGCCCCTTACTATCCCATAGTATCAACCCGTGTCATGTGTCATGCTGCTTTCCCCTCGTTCTCGCTCAATCGGGACTCCAAGATAACGACACCGAAAAGCCGTTGGACTTTTTACAACTAGTTCAGCACCAAATTGACTCGTATGTGCATTCACGTAGAACTTGTACCAAACTCGTTTGAATCACAATTTGTTCCAAAACAACGCGCCATCCGCCAAAACCAAAAATAGTGCAGACCATGGAGATGGAGATGGCTAGATAGAGCAGAGGCACAACATCGTACTCTACTTTACAATCAAACGCGTCACACTCCAACTCCAGTTACTCCTAACCAACACCGAGTCACACACTGCCTATACGACGGTGCCCGAACGACAACAGCTCTCCGATAATGGAAGACGTTACCGACGTGCCCCTAGTTGCGTCAGACGCGGTGGAGGCAGGCGACGACGCCCCGGCCACGGAGGCGGCCACCACGGACGCAGAACCGACGACTGCGACCGAAACCGGAGACGACGACGAAGACGATGGCGCCTCCGTGGACGAGATCGCGGAGCGGCCGCCTCCTCGCCTCATGATCACCAAGATGGTAAGAGTCGCGCGCGGCCGTTGGCCATTATTTTGCCGATTATCTTTTTTGGGGCACAAACGCACTCTCGGCGTCTCGGTGCACCTCTCCCTCTCACCTCCCCCGTTTCCTCCGTCAGGTACTGGAAAACTTCAAATCGTACGCCGGCGCCAAGACCATCGGGCCCTTCCACAAGTGCTTCTCCAGCGTCGTCGGTCCCAACGGCTCCGGCAAATCCAACGTGATCGACGCCATGCTCTTCGTCTTCGGCAAGCGCGCCAAGAAGCTGCGCCTGAACAAGGTGTCCGAGCTGATCCACAGCAGCGACGCCTACAAGGACGCCCCCCTCCAGTACGCCAGGGTGGAAGTGCACTTCAGCGAAATCGTGGACACCGGGGACGGCGACGACGATTACGAGGTGGTGGCCGGGAGCGAGCTAGTGATCAGCAGGGTCGCACGGCGGGACAACTCGAGCCAGTACCAGATCAACGGTCGCAACGCCACGTTCAAGAAAGTGGCGGAGTTCCTCGGCTCGAAGGGGATCGACCTGGACAACAACCGCTTCCTCATCCTGCAGGGCGAGGTCGAGATGATCAGCATGATGCCGCCCAAGGGAAAAACCGAGAAAAAAAATATACCCCCCCCCCTGGTATAGTTTATGATGGTACCTACTGTAAATANTGATGCCGCCCAAGGGAAAGACCGAGAACGACGAGGGGCTGCTGGAGTACCTGGAGGACATCATCGGGAGCAACAAGTACGTCGAGAGGGCCAACCTCGCCTTCGAGAGGGTGGAGGCCCTGACCGAGCTGCGGCAGGAGAAACTCAATCGCGTCAAGGCCGCGGAGAAGGAGAAGGACGGGCTGGCGGGCGCCAAGCGCGAGGCCGAGTCGCTCGTGGGAAAGGATCGGGAGATACGCAGAAAAAAGAACGTGCTGTTTCAGATACATTCCATGAGCGCGAGGAGGGAGGGGGAGGACGCCGCTGAGCGACGGGAGCAACTAGCCGAGCAGCTCGAGGCGGAGAGGTCGGAGCTGACGGAGGCCGACGGACGCGTGGCGGAGATCGAGGACGGCATGGCGGATAGGAAGAAGGAGTACGACGCGGTGCACGCCGAGCTGGTGGAGACGAAGAAGGCCTTCGCGGCCTACGAGAGGCAGGACATTCAAATGAAGGAGAACNGTTCCGGCCATCGACAGGGTCGCGGTCGGATCATCGCGTTGGGTATCGTCCGGTGTGGCAAAGGCGGTTGGAGGGGAAGGCGGCGACCGAGACGAAGAAGAGGGACGACGCGCAGGCGGCCATGGAGGAGGCCGAGGAGAGCATCCCCGCGCTGGAGGAACAGATCGAGGAGTGCGCCGAACGCAAAAGCGAGGAGGATTCCAAATTGGAGGTCGTCTTCGAGGAGACCAAAAGCATCACGGAACAGCTGCGTCTGGAGCTCGAGGAAAAGACAGAGGAGCTGGCGCCCCTGCAGCAGGAGCGCTCCGTCTTCCAGAACTCGTTGGAGACCGCGCAGATGGAGGTGAACCTGTTGGAAGACACAGTGTCCCGCGCGCTCGAACAGCTTCAAAGGGCCGAGAAGGAACTGTCCTCGTCGGCCGGCAAGCAGGAGAAGAAGAGGACCGAGTTCGAGCAGCTCGAGACGGAGCTGGCGACGGGGAAGGAACGCGTGGGCGAGGCCGAGGCTGAGCTGCAGGAGCTAACGTCGACGGAAACGACGCTGGCGAGGAGGAGCACTGATCTGTTGACCCGGGTCGAGGTGGCCCGCGCCTCCGTCCAATCCGGCGCTGGCCGCTCCCGCGTCGCGTCCGCCATCCTCAAGGCCTCCAAGAAGGGCGGCGCCCTCGCGAACTGCGGCGTCATGGGACGCCTCGGCGACCTCGCCACGATCGACGAGGAGTACGATGTCGCCGTCTCGACGGCGTGCGGCATGCTCGATCACATCGTCGTCCAGACCACGGCGGGGACGCAGAGGTGCCTCGAGTTTTTGAGGAAGCACAATTTGGGAAGGGCGAGCTTCGTGCCGTTGGACAAGATGAAGAAGGGTGCGCACGACCGGGCGGTGGAGACTCCCGAGGGCGCGCCCAGGCTGTTCGATCTCATCCATCCTGGGCACGGTTCCATCGCTCCCGCGTTGTTCTTGGCGGTGTCGAATACGTTGGTGGCGCCTGATTTGGAGACGGCGACAAGGTGGGCGTACGACTTCGGCAAGCGTTGGAGGGTCGTGACGAAAGATGGAAAGTTGATCGAGACGAGTGGAACGATGAGTGGAGGAGGCAAGTCTGTGAAGAAGGGAAAGATGAAGTTGTCGGTAAGTCCAATTTTGACAAGCTGTTGACCATTAGCCCATTGCCCTCTCCTAAATAACTCGACACGATTAACTCGCCACACGTAGAATGGAACGAAAGGAGCACAGGAGGTGAACCCCATGGCCGAAACCTCGCCAGAGGACTGCAAAAAGCTCGAGGACCAGTCCAAGGCGGCACAGGAAGAGCTCAAGGCATGCCGTGCACGGCGTCGCGAGCTGTCCGATGAGATCCGCACCCTCAACAAGAGGATCAAGTCCCTCTCCGTCAAGCTCCCCAAACTCCGAATGGAAATCGAGGGAATCGATACTACCAGGGAGGAGCTCACGAAGCAGCTCCCTTCGCTGCGCGAGCAGAGCACTCTCTCCGATTCGGACGAAAAGAAGAAGAAGGATCTCCTGAAAAAGGTGAAGAAGTGCGAGTCGGAGATGGCGTCCTGCGTCGAAGCCACTTCGACGCTCGAGGCGGAAGTCGCCAAGCTCCAAAAGAGCATCATTAACGCCGGGGGATCCAAGCTCAAGAATCAGCAGAAGGCTTGCGACAAGGCCAAGAAGGCATTGAACGACTCCAACAAGGAGCTCAATTCCGCTAGGAGCACCATATCCAACTCGAAGAAAACGATCAAGAAGGCCGGGCGAGCGAAGGAGATGGCAGAGGCGGACCTGCAGCGAAGCAGGGATGCATTGGAAAAGATGCAGGAAGAGCACCAGGAGCTGGAGAATGGGGCGCAGGAAGTCATGGAATCGTATGAGCAGGTGAAGGAGGACGAGGCCGAGAAGCGCAAGGCCCTCGAGAGCGTCTCGAAGGAGTGCGAGAAGCTCAAGTCGGCCCTCAGCAAGCTGAAGTGCGCTGAGGTAGAGCTGAATGCGAAGATCGAAACGCTCGATAAGCAGATCAAGGATTCGGAGAGGAAGTCCAACCACTGGGGGAAGGAGATCGAGGTCCTCCGCAAGATGGAGAAGCAGGAGGAGATTGATTATGACTTTTCTGACGATGAGGAGGAGGATGATGACGGCGATCAAATGATGCAGGATGATGAGGAGGAGGGCGACGAGGAAGAAGATGATGTCATGGATGATAGCAAGGAGGAGGCAGGAGAGGATGGGAACAAGGAGCAACTGAATGGAAAGGTAGAGGACAAGGAAGATGTCAAAAACGCCATGGGTTCTTCCTCCCTGCCGGAACTTGCAGATGCGTCCTTGGAGCAGTATAGCACGGATTCCATTAAGAATGATATTTCTGTCCTTGAGAAAGAGAGGGATTCTCTTGCCAAAAACGCTAATATGGGAGCCATTGCGGAGTACAGGAAGAAGGAGGCTGATTACTTGTCGCGGTAAGCCATTCTCGTCTGCGATCACCAGTCAAACAATTTTGTCGTTGCATCAACTCATTTTCACCTCATTCGTTACACAGAGTGTCGGATCTCGACAAAATTACGTCTGAACGTAATGAAGCCCGGAAAGAGCACGAGGACCTCCGTAGACTGCGACTCGAGAAATTTATGGACGGCTTCTCGCACATCACGCTCAAATTGAAAGAAATGTACCAAATGATTACCCTGGGAGGAGATGCTGAGCTGGAGCTTGTGGATTCCTTGGATCCATTTTCGGAAGGCATCGTGTTCTCCGTTCGGCCTCCCAAAAAGTCGTGGAAGAACATCGCCAACTTGTCCGGAGGCGAAAAGACGCTGTCGTCGCTCGCGTTGGTATTCGCATTGCATCACTACAAGCCCACTCCTCTCTACGTAATGGATGAGATCGACGCGGCCCTGGACTTCAAAAACGTTTCGATCGTCGCGCATTATATCAAGGAACGGACCAAGAATGCGCAATTCATCATCATCTCGCTTCGAAACAATATGTTCGAGCTCGCGGACAGGTTAGTCGGCATTTACAAGACAAACAACTGCACCAAGAGCGTCACAATAAATCCTCGGTCTTACAGTAGGGGAGGAAAAGGAGCTGATAAGGGCCCATCGACGCCTTTTAAGGACAAAACCAATGCTCTCACAACCCCGGGCTAGGTAATTTCTACACGGTGATGAACACATCCTATTGGTGTTAGTGTCGACAAGATGAGTGCGAAGTCTCAATGATTGCACTCTATTATCTTGTCGACTGCCCTCCACAGACATGCATATATTTATCTGAAGCAATCTAAATGATAAATTGAATCAAAATAGTTTTCCATATTCATGGGTCTTAGGTTTGGGTATCACAGTTTCACCATTGTCTTCATCCCCATCAGGGCACACTTGTTTGATTTGTTCGTGGAGCATTTGAATACCTATAGTGGAAACGGATTGATTGCGTGTAGGGTGCAAGTTGCATTATTTATGTAATCGACAAAGCAAGTGCGATCAAAATACTTCTGAATGATCAACCAGACTTGAGCATGCGCAGCTACAACTCCCACGCAGCCCATATAGCATGGCACGGTATGCGCGATCTTCAATATGAGGGAATACAACCATTATTCTTTGAGATGCATTCATCTTTGAGATGTCTAAACCAGCAACCCATCCAACTGCAACCGCGCTAAGTATGCTTACAAAAAGCTTTTTCAAAAGTTTCAAACTATTCTTTCATCTTTGATACCTTGGCGCGCCGATTCCCAGGCATAAACGGCGGCGTATTTGTAATGGAAGATCACCCCCACGATACGAGCGATGGAATTCCTAACTTTTGGGTCATTAATTTTTGAATTCTGGCCACAAAGCTGCTTCCTCCTCATCGTAATCCTTTCCAATTGAAATTCTCTTACACTGAGCCTTATTTCCACTTTCCATTTACTGTTCCACTTGTTGGATGAGTTCTTGCGCACTTTGGCGCATCTTCTCTGCATTCATGCGATCCCAGTTTTTCGCGCGACATGACTTTGGAGTATTACTTGTCCGGGCAACTGTGCAATATGCACATGCAGGGAGGAGCGAGTAAGTATTTGCGACAGCTGCCCCGGCAATATTCGATGCGGCAATGGTATTTGTGGGGCCGGTTCCAATTATATCTTCTGCTTCTGTACTTGTACGAATTCGATTTTGATTATTGGACTACCCTCCAATTCTTCAGTGCCCATCAGAATGACTCCATCATTCACATTGTCACTGGTATTGGATGCAACTGCAGGGTCGCGAGGAGTTTTGACGGCCCATTCTTTGAAATCTCTATTCTTTTTTTTCGCCCTGTCATTGTCCCCGAGGATCGCCGTGGGAAATGCACGAATATTTGAACTGGGTACCGACTTGTCCGGCGTTACTGGTAAAACAATAGGCTATTTTAGTCTCCTACATAGGAATAGTATGTCGGCCT
>JALLOY010000344.1:0-12041 GCA_036939835.1 Thalassiosira delicatula
AAGAAGTAGTAGTCAGCGCGTGAACCCTAGGGTTCGTGCGACTGAGTTCCGGCCATTAATGAGATACTTCTTTAAGGAAGCCCGAGTTTGGACCTGTAAGGTGAACCGGCCAAAAAATTGTGTTCTTACAGATGACCGTATTTATGGAGGAAATTGGGGTCTTTCGTGGTTCCTGTGTTTTTAAGTAATTCTTCCTTTTTTCTTTCTTTCTGTTTTGACGGTCTCTCTCGTTTCTCAACTTGTATGTATGCATATACTAAGAGGGTCAGTTTCCCATTTTGGATATGGACGTAACCGTACGGAACGTATCCGGCCTCCTCTTTTTTTTGTCTCTCTCGATTGATTTTAGATTGGCGTCTTATCTTGATGTGTATGATGACTCTTCTTTACTGTCCGGTCGTCACTGAACATTTCATCTTATTTCGTTGTTGTTTATATAATATGTAAGGTTGTTCTGTCTTGATGAATGACGACGTCATAACTTTCTCTGTTGGTGACTCATTTTGATGTCGGATCGTCATTGAATATTGATTAGAGTGTATCGTTTTTCTACATTTTGTGTCTTGTCTTGTCTTGTCTTGTCTTGATGTGGGACATGTTTTCGTTGTCCAAATGTTACTGTTTTCAGATGCGTCTTGTGTAGGGAAGGCCTCTAAGTGGGAATCTGCATGCCCTTTAGAGTGTATGATACCATACGGTACAATACGATAGATACCCCTACCTCTATGTTACATCACGTTGTCATATATATGGTGTATCATGTGGTTCGTTTCTACTCCTCTTTTCGTGTTCGTTCGGTTTGATTGGTTTGATTCACAATCGCGTGTTGCCAAAGACGAAGGCATCGAGCGGGCGATTGAGGGTCTTGATTTGTCCAACTTTGATTTGGTGAGTTGTTTGGAGTCTGGTTGGACTACTCGACGGCTGGGTTTTCCGCGATGACAAGGGTGGCGAAGGTAGTGTCGAGGACGGGGGGAGGGGGAGCCTTGGAGTTGAACGTCTTGGTGCGGCGGGAGTGAACGGGTCAGCGGCCGGATCGACAGTCCCGTGGGTCGCCTCCGGTAACGTCGCTTCTGGTGGAGTTTGATGTTGGTCATTTTTCGTTGTACGAGGGATTGTTGGTCTTTGCTGTGTCGGGGGAATCAGCCTTTGCTCGTCAGCCATGGTTTCCCCCTCTTTGTATTGGTTTTTGTGGGCAGCAATTCAGTATGTTTCGGGGGAGATTGTTTTATTGGTAATTTGGGGATGGTCGCCTCCATTCGCGCTTTCGCTGGAGATGCTTGCCGTGGGCCGATCGCTCCTTTTGTGTTAGAGGGTCCCGGGTGTCGCTGTGTTGGTCCTGCGGGGAGGGAAGTGCGATCTTGATGTTGCTTTTGCGTCGTGGTGTGGGTGATTCTTCTTTGCGTTCGTGAGCTGGAGTTAGTCATTTGTAAACGGGCCAATCATCGCCGTGTTGGATCTGCGGAGAGGGATTGCGATATCGGAATTGCTTTTTGTCTTGGTCTGGGAGGGTTTTTGCGTTCGTGAGTTGGAGTTTGTCTTTTGGGAAGCAGTGTCCCCGGATATGCTTGGCGATTGATGTCTTTGCATGGTTTTTATTGCTCCAAGTCCTTTTGTTTTTGGAGTTTAATATGACGCTTGAGGGGAGGTTGTCGGTGGTGTTGATTTATGCCACAACGTTGACGGTGCTTGTTTGTTTGGAGCTGCTTTTTGTTTTTTCTCTTGCTGTTGCTTTGGTCGGGCTGTGTTAGATGTATATTTGTTGGATTTTGTATGTTCGGAGGAGGCTGTCCGAGTTGTTGTTGTTGATTTGGGTGGCCTCCTGATTAGTTTGTTTGTTTTGTTGCTATGTGGAGGGCAGCTGTGTGCATGTATTTGCTTTTAGTTTGTGGAGGGGGTGAAACTCCTATTCTGGTTGCATCATGAGGGGGCACATTGTGATATTTTTCAGAGGGAGGATGCGCGAATTTGAATGATGTAGGTGTGTCTGTACTTTGTTTCAGTGGTTTTGATAGGGATTCTGGGTGCGCGGGGGGGGGGGGTAATGTTATCACTCTTCAGTTGTGACGAGTCAGGATGTGTTCTTTCTATTGAGTTTTGATGTTTGTTTTTGCAGCCTCGATGTTAGGTTGCGTTCACTTATGCCGTCTCTTTCTATTTCTGAGGTGTCTTTGGATTCATGCAGTTAGATGAGGTGTGGTTTTATATTGGCGTCAATGGTGTTAAGGAGTGAAGTGTAATGTGGTCGCCATTGGGGCGGGGGGGTGATGCGGTCGGGCAGGAGGGGGGGGGCATAATTCACAATATACCCGGTGCGTTTGGGGGTTGGAATCATTAGATGGTTGGCATTAGGGGTTCTGATGCGGGGTGGCGCGTGAGTGCCTTGACGGAAGGGGCCTGGGGGTTCAACTCAACAATTCACCATCATTGAGGGCATTGGGGGAGGTGGGCATTGCTTGCTGGTCTTTTATCTGTCTGGTGGTGTCCGTACACTATGTTTTAATGCTTTGTCTCTTGGGCTTGTTCGGCTTTTGTTTGAGGTGCAGAGTCCTTTTCTTGTTGTTATGAGTTGAATGTTGTTGTTGTTTGTAGCTTATTGGGTTCCCTTTTGAGTTTGCTTTTCCTTTGTTGTTTAGTGTTTGGATTTCTTGTTGTTGGCTTTCTTATTGTTGTTGTTGTTTGTTTCTATTTCGTGTGTAAGTTTGGTTTGGTGTTGTAGCTTTTTTAGTTATACTGACAAGAATTGTTGTCGTTGTTGTTGTTTGCTTTGTAAATAGTATTGCTACTGTTGTTGTCATCGTCGCTGTTGCCGTTTTCGTCGGCGTCGGATTCGTCATTGCCATTGTCGTCTTGGTCGATAGTGTTAGATTTGTCAATTTATTGTTTGTTGTTTGTTTCTGTTCCGTGTTTAATTGTTTGATTTGGTGCTGTAACTATTTGAGTTACCCGTCGGTGCCTCCTCTAAAGGAGCTAAGGAGTTTTACGTCCGCTTTGAAGGGTTCGCCAAACGTTTTACTGTTGTCGGTTGTTGTTTTTGTTGTTTTTGTTACTGTCGATGTTGTCGTTCTTTTTGTTTTTCTTGTTTTTGGTTTTGTCGCTAGTATTTGATGTCAACTTTGTTGTGTTTGTCAACAATTTGTATCTTCTGTCTGTTTTGTGTGATTTGTTGTTGTTGTTGTTGTTGTTGTTGTTGTTGTTGTTCTTTTGTCCATTTGTCATGTTTCTGTTCATGGAGTTTGAGCGTGATTGGCGTGCATTTTGTCGCCCTGGCGCTTTTGTTTGTCTGATTTTTGTTTCTCTATTTGGGGAGAAGTTGTTATTTCGGTTCTTTGTTTGGAGTTGTTTTTGTTGTAGTCATTTCCACGGGATGCGAGCGCGATTGCCGTGGCTGGGGTTTTGACCCAAGCGATTTTGTTTGCCTGACTCTTGTGTCTCTATTTGGGTAGGGATTTTGGTTAATTCTCCGTGCGTGCCGGATCTTTTGTTTGTCTCAACCTCTTTTGTAGAGGATTTGTTTGTCTCAACCTTTTAGGTCAAAGATTTTTTGTTGACAATAGTCATTTCCACGGAGTTCGAGTGCGACTGCCGTGGTTGGGGTTCCGTCCCAAGTGATTTTGTTCGTTTTACTTTCTATTTTGTCGATTTTGTTTTTGTCTCAACCTTGTCTCCAAGGATTTTGTCTCAACCTTGGTCGCCAAGGATTTTGTCTCAACCTTGGTCGCCAAGGATTTTGTCTCAACCTCGTTTGTAGAGGATTTGTTGTTTTGTTTTGTCTCAACCTTGTTTGTAGAGGATTTGTTGTTTTGTTTTGTCTCAACCTCGTTAGTAGAGGGTTTGTTGTTTTGTTTTGGAACTTACCTTGGTTGTTGTTTTGTATCTCTATTCGGAGAGATGTTGTTGTTTCGCTTTTGTGTTGGAGTTGATGCTTACCTTCGTCCTTTTCTGATTTGAGTTGGTGGGGCGGTCCTGGCAATTTTGTTTGCCTGGCTTTGTCTTCGTTGGTTTGAAGGTTGTATTGAATTGTTGCCTCCATTTCGAGGGGCATTTTGTCTTGTGGGGATCATTGGATCTCTGCTTTCCTTTTTCGTGGGCGTCTTTTGAGGTCTGTCCTTGGCCAAATGTTTGAATTTGCTTCATTGTTGATGGTTTGGAAATTTGATTGTAGGCTTTTCTTATCGTCCTCATTGTTTGTTTCTGTTTGTTTGTGAATGATGGTTTTGGTGCTCTGTCTCTTGGGAGGTACTGGGGAGGATATGTTGGCATCTTGGCTGTCGTGTGTTTGGAAGTTATCTTTGTCGTTTTGTTCTGAGTAGATTAGTTGGCCCTGACAATTTTGTTTGCCTGGCTTTGTTGTCGTTTCTATTTGTTTGAATCTTTGTATTAACTCTGTTATCATTGGCTGTTTTTGATCTGTACGTCTGTGTGGTGACGACTGACCTTCGACCAGTCTTTTGTCGTTGTTACATTATAGTTTTCAGTGAGTCATTTATACCTGTTGAGTTGGGTTGTGCTGGATCTGGTTTCATTTCGTGGGAGGATTTGTATTGCCCACATCTCAGCCTGTCTTCTTTTTGGGTTGTTCTCTTCTTTTGAATCATATCAATGGACTTCTGTTTGATGGGTTATTGTTTGGTCTGTTAGTGAATAAACGATCAAACAATTTCGTCTTCGTCCTATTCCGGTAGGTCCAACGTCAGTTGGAGGGTGTGTCGGTAGTTTTCGTCAAGAGTTTATCTCAAGGTGGGTCTGAGTTTGTTTCTCTTCTTTGTTCTTAGTTTTCTTTCTTTGACTGATGTTGACTTGAGGTAGAAAGCTTTCTCTTGTCCTATTTGTCAGCAGGTCCAACATTAGTTTATTCATTCTTTAACGAGTGGAAGGTCAGGTGTGGAGTAGGATGGCAGGGTTCAGCTTTCGGGCTTTCTCTTTGTTCGGAACTATTTTGGTTTGGGATGCCAGTGATGGCTGGGTTTGCTGGTTTGCGGGCCGGGCGTTCGGGGATTGGGTTTGTTGAAGGAGTGGGGCCTTTCTTGGGTGCTCCGGGCTTTGGATTACGCTGAGAGTTGGAATGCGGGTCCAGAGTCACATTGAGTTCCCTTTGGGTTGATTTTCATGCCTCTCTTTTCTGTCTCCATAGGCTTTAGTAAGGATAGGATAATCAATAAATTCGTCTTGTAACTTGATTCTTAGGTGTCTTCCTTGTTACGTTCAAGGGGGTGGAAGGGATGCATTCCTTTTTGTTGGTGCCCTTCGTTGTTGATGTCTATTCATTAAAAATTGCAACGAGATGGGTGTCTCTTGGTAGATGTTTGCTCTCGTTCGTCTAATCCGAGGATTTATGAGGTCCTTTGAACGAGCTTGCTCAATTCCGTGGGAGTGAAAACTTGGCAAGAATTGGCGCGCTCTAAGTCAGAATTCTTTTCGAGAATTCTGACGTGACTGAACGCTTTGCAAACTTCGTGACTTTCCACACTTTAAATCCAATGGTTTTCGTGCACGTCACGAAACTGTGTGATCACGTCGTGTCAAACACCAACCCACGCAAGCGCGGCCATTTGTTTACACTATTGCTGATTCACTCTAAGTATTTCTACTTGATATCTACTCCATCTCTTTTGTAAACACAAGTGTTTTGGCTTGGAAACTAATTTCTAGTAGTTTCGTATCAGGGCTAGAGGCTCATGTTTCCATGAGACCTAAAGAAGTAGTAGTCAGCGCGTGAACCCTAGGGTTCGTGCGACTGAGTTCCGGCCAGTAATAAGATACTTCTTTATGGGAACCTGAGTTTGGACCTGCAAGGTTAACCGGCCAAAAAATTGTGTTCTTGTAGGTTGGGTTTCACTGGGTGTCGGGATGCATCGTGCGTACGGTGTGCGGTCGATCGCGGTACCCGGGGGGAGTAGCTTCAATTTGTTGATTGTTGTTCAATGGTTCTTTTTCTTCTTTCTTTTAGGTAGTTTCTTGACTGGTAGGTGTTGAAAAATGAGTCTGAAAAAACATTTTCTTGCTAACTCCTTTCAAGAATTCTAGTATTTGTTGTTTGACGTAGTCTAGGAAGGCGTCTGAAAGCCAACGGCCTATTTTCATTACTTGGAAGAGAGGGGTTCCTGCTAGGAGGCACATCATTGCAAAGGCTCCTCTGATATTGATATGGGTTCCTATGTCGTCTTCTGTAAAGCCTAGTATATCTGGGCCTATTGATTTGACAGCCGCTCTAATTGTATCTAGGAATTCGTAGCTATTAATGTCTGAGAATAATTTTGATTCCTTATCTTAGAATGTGTAGATTGGCCATGTGTCTTCGTATCCTGGGTAAGACATCAGTCTTCTGATTGAAAAGGCCCAATGCCATACTGGGTTAAGCTCGTCGTCATCAGTTGATTGGCTTCGTCTTGGTGTACGTCAGATTTTTGAGGTCCGAACGTTATTGTGACAAAGTTTGCCTTTATGTAAATCCTTGCTGTCGTGGTCTAATTTCTTGCCCTTTAGTGTGAATGTGACGTCCTGTGGACAAATTGATCTGGTTCGCTTCTCTTCGTGTTTCTGTGTTTTCGAATATTCACAGCTGTGGCATGCGAAGAACAGCGCGCCACAAAGTAATTTGGCAATGACTCTCCAACTTTTTGGGCTCGTTCTAAGGAGGATAAAGCAGTAATGCTCCGGGGGGATTGGCTTCTGGTGTTTTACTTTCAGGTCTACCTTTTTGTAGACTTGTGATTGTCTTTTTAGGAGGACTTTCGGAGGATGGCGACGTTGTCGCACTCGGCGCCAAATGTGTCTTTTGTAAGATGTCCTGCTGGGCTAATGGCTCTTGGTGTTGGATTTGAGTGTTTGAAAGGGGCAATTAGTTGTTCGTTTGATAGGTTGAAGTTTCGTGACAGGGAGCCGGTGATGTCATTTTCTGTTCCTGGGAGGTGTTGAGGGTAGCAGGAGGCTTTATTTTCGATTAGGTTGTCTGCGTTTTTCCTTGTGATTTCGTTGTTTGTTGGGTTGGAGTCCGGGTCGAAATTGGATTTGTACATCCATGCTGCTGTGCTGCTGTTGTCTGTGAGGTCGTTGGAGCAGGGGAAGGGGGAATTGTCGTGTTGGAGTTGTATTTTTTGGTTGATTGCGCTTGCTAAATATTCTTTTTGGTTGATGTCGAATGAGGTTTGTTCTTCGTTTGTGAATTCGTATCGCCAGGCGATGCCTGAGTCGAGGCCGTAGCCTGCGATTCCAAACTCGCATGCGTCTGAGAGGCTTGTTGTTGTTGGTTGCCTGAAAACGATGTTGTTTATGGAGATTCCTTGAGCTGCTTGTTGTAGGAATTTGGTCCATAGTTGGAGGTCTTCTTTTGTTTCTTCATTTATTTTGGCTGATCTGTTTTTCTCTGCTGCGTATTCTAACTTTCTTAATCTGTTCATGAAATGTCTCGCAGCTGGGATTATGAAGCATACGTGGTTTAGTCTCCCCACGAGGGTGGAGATTTCATCGTAGGTGACTGATTTCTTTTTCTTTGTCTTCAGGATTTGTTTGACCCATGCTTTCTTTTTGTCTTTCGGGAGAGAGATTCTAAACCTTCTTGTGTCTATTTCCCATCCCAACAGGATCATGATTTCTGTTAGGGGGGCTTCTGCTTTGAGTTTGGGGATGGAGGCCATGTGTCCTCTTTCGATGGGTTCGTCTTTGCCTGCGTGGGGTCTGAATTGTAGGAAGAGGGCCAGTAGTAAGCATTGTTCTGCTCTTTTTGTCATCTTTTTGTTTTCTTCTGTGTCTAACACTATTGTTGCTCCGTCGTCTATGTATCCGTCTGTTCCTCCCTTGCATGATTTTGGGAGTTCGACGTCTGTTTGGAGGGCTTCGCCAAAGGGGATGTTGTCTGGGAGACGGACGGGGGAAAAGATTTCGTCGCGGAGGGGGCATGGGAGTACCTCTGGGTCCCATAATTCGCAGTCCATCAGGTCGCGGGCCAGGTCAAAGGTGATGTCGGATGCGTTGGAGAATTCCGCTGGGGCTGGCTTTGAGCCAAAAGGTAGGCGGCCGAGGGCAACGGCTATTTCTTCGTTTTTTCCTTTTTCTGCTTCTATTGGGCACGTTGCGATGCATTTTGCTGATGTTTTGCTCAATGTGTGGAGGCGTCTGTATGCTTTTTCAATGTCGACTTTGTTCAGGAGGATCCTTTTGCCTGGGTTGTTGCGTCGGATGTGGTGGATGAGGTGGAGCACTCTGTGGAGAGTGTGTCCAAAGTAAACCTCTGGGATTTTTTCGTCTATTACTCGTTGGTTTATTGAAAGGCCTGACTTTCTGTTGTTTGAGAGGTCGTGGGTTAGTCTTTTCTTTGGTATTTGTTCTCCGTATTCGTTGATTGTTGTCTGATGTTGGATCCCTAGGGGGTATATTTCTGCTTCTTTTATTTTGGCTGCGCATTCTGTTGTTATTATATATCCGAAGCCTCTTTCGACATCTGTGCGCATTGCTTTTGTGACTAGGGGGAGGGCCTCTTTGGTTAGGGCGGACTTGTGGTTGCCTTTTTCTAGTTGTGTTTTTACCAAGTTGATTCTGTCTTCCTCTGTTATTTTTGTCAGGGGGTATGAAATTCCATTTGTCATGTTGTGTTTGAAGCGTTCGAAGTTTTTGTGGTTGTGTAGTAGTGTGTCGAGTTGGTTCATGGGGCGGACTTCGGATCCGTAGGAGACAGTTGTGTTTGGTTGTGCCTCTATTGCTTTTTCGAGGTCGTAATCGTGTTGTTTTATGAATTCTGAGTTTGCTTTTGCTGCGTCTAGTGAGTATTCGAAGGAGAATTTGCTTTGTTCGGGGGCCTTTGTCTTTTGGTGGTAGACCCATTTGACTGCTTTGTAGAATCCTTTTTTGTCTCCTTTTTTGAAGGGGGGTGGTTTGTCTTTGTGTGTTTCTGGTTTTGTTGTTGGAGTTGTTGGGGGTGTTGTTGTGATTGTTGTTGATGTTTCAACCTTGTTCGCCAAGGATTTTGGATTTGTTTTGACCTTGATTGTCAAGGATTTTGTCTCAACCTTGTTCGCCAAGGATTTTGTTTCAACCTTGTTTGACAAGGATTTTGTCTCAACCTCTTTTGTCGAGGATTTTGTCTCAACCTTGTTCGCCAAGGATTTTGTTTTTGTTTCAACCTTGTTCGACAAGGATTTTGTCTCAACCTCTTTTGTCGAGGATTTTTGATTTGTTGACTTACCTTGGTTGTTGTGCGTTTTGAGTGTATCTGGGATTGTTGTTTTGATTTTGATTAGCGTTTTGCTCGGCAGGGTTCGTCTTAGGTCGTCCCTTCTTTTTGTTAGGTGTTGTTTGAGTTTTTCTCTTGTCCAGTTTCTTGAGTCTGGGTTGTTTTTGTTGATTGTGGGTTGGGAGGTCGGTCTTGTTTGATTTTTTGGTGGGGGAATGGGTGCCGTTTTGTCCTTTCCCCTTAGGCAAAATTTTGGTCGTTTGGTTGTTTGCTTTTGTTGTATATTTCTAGTGCTTTTTCTCTGAATGCCAAGAGTCTTTTGTATCTGTCTGTGTTCATTTTTACTGGGGTATGGTTCTTTTTCAGATGACATTCTGCGCTACAAGTGCCTACGTAGCAGTATTTGAGGCATTCGTCTTCGTTGTTGTTTCTTGGGATGCTTATTTTCAGTTCTTTTGTTTTGCTGATGAGGTTGTTGATGACTGTTCTGTGCATGTTCAAGGTGCATTTTAGGGGTATTGGTTGGTTCTCGTGTGTGTCGAATTTTAGGGGTTTTCTCGTTCTGTCTGTGTTTGATGGGTCTCTCGAGTCTTCTCTTTTTCTTTTGTTGGGGTTGAGGATTTCTGTGATTTTTTGAGGGAGGTTCACGTAGAGTTGTCCTGTTGTCAGGCTTTTTCGTAGGTCTTTGAAGTCGAGCCAACTGGGGTCTGGGACTCCATATTTTGCTGCTTTGAAGTAGTTGTTGAGTTGTTCGCCCACTGCGTATGTCATTTTGGCTGGGATGTCTCTGTCGTGGGCTAGGGTGTTTTCGCTGAGGAGTTCTTCGTTTTCTTTTGTCCACTCAACTTGGTCGTCGAGTGCTCTGAATAGCAGGGAGTCTTCGCCTCCTGTTTTGAGTGTTGATGCGTGTGTTGACATCATTTTTATTGAATAGTTGATCGTTCTTGGAGGGGCGAGGGTGTTTGACTGGAGGACTTTCTTTTCTTCTGGGGATATTTCGTCTTTGTTGTGTTCTGCCTCGAGGAGTTGTTGTATGTTGACGTTTTCTTGCCCGAGGCCCCTCAGGGTGTTTGGGATCGTCATGAGGGTTAGGTTGCTTGGGTTTCCTGCTTCGTAGCAGTATTGTCCTTTTTGTAATGCTTTTATGTATTGGACTAGGGGTTTTGCCGGTGTCTTTTCTTTTTGAAGGATGAGGTCGAGATTTGCTGATGTTGTGTCTGCTGGTGTTGTCATGAGTTCTTTTAATTTTTCTGGGATTTTTTCGAGCGGGTTTTCTCCGTCTGTTGTGAATGCG
The DNA here is from genome assembly GCA_036939835.1 of Thalassiosira delicatula. Classification (NCBI taxonomy): domain Eukaryota; phylum Bacillariophyta; class Thalassiosirophyceae; order Thalassiosirales; family Thalassiosiraceae; genus Thalassiosira; species Thalassiosira delicatula. The sequence continues at coordinate 10,464 of JALLOY010000344.1, forward strand.
TTCATGATGAATTGTTGTGTTGGTTTGGATATTTTGTTCTTTCCGTTTTCTTCTTTCAGTTTAACTAGTGCTTCTTGTGTTCCTACTAGTCTCTCTTGTGTGGCTGTTGATTTTTCTGAGGAGTTGATGAGGGTCATTAATGTTTGTTGCAGCAATTCGATGTGTTTGTTTGCTTCGTCGTTCGTTGTGGGTTTGTTTCTCATCTTTTCTATGAATTCTTGGACTTTATTTTGTTCGTTTTCTGTGAGATTGTCGAGGTCTGTCGATTGTGTTTCGTTCTGGTTTCTTCTGTTTGAGGTTCTTGGGGTCTCATTTGTGTTGTCGTTGTCTCCAAACGTGGAGGGGAGGGGTATGTTGGGTATTGTTGCGTTTTTTGTCTGGTAAGGGGGCAGGGACTCAGGATTGTTGTTTTTGTCTTCGTGAGTTGTTTTGCTGAACCTCTGGCGTAGGTCTCTTGGGGTTTCGTCCTTGTTTCCTCCGGTTAGATTGATGTGTGGGTGTTTTTTGATGGGTGAGCCTAGTCTGGGGGCTCTGAATTCCTGTTTGTCATCTTCTGCTCTTTTTTGTTGTGGTGGTTCTTTGTGCTTGAGGTCGTTGTGGACCTGTCTGTTCCAGACTTCGAGTCTGTCGTCGTCTGTTGGGAGGCTGCAGGATTCTGTTTTCTTCGTCGCTGTGTTCCATTTGAATAGCGTCTGAATCAGGTTTTTGTTTCTGGCAATGGCTGATTTTGGGTTGATTTCTTTTTCTTCATCTGTTTCGTTTGTGATGTATGTTTCTAATCCTTCTTCTTCGTCCTTTCTGATTAGGCTTTCGATCATTAGCTTCAGGAGGTGCTCTGTGGAGCCGTCGAAGGAGTTGTTGAGTAGGTATTCGGCGATGAAGCTCGGGAAAAGATGGAGTTTGGGATGGTGGTCCTTTCGGTGGGAGTCCTTCTTTTGGTGTTTCTGTCCTCGGATGTGGCGTCGATTATCTCGGAGATCTCAGGTGCGTTTGTCTTCTTTGTTGCTAGGAATGTTTCTTCGTCTAATACCAGAGTTGTTGCTTTCTTTTTCAGGCCGTGGAGGGCCACTGTTTTGGATCCTACGGAGGAGATGGAATGGAATAGGGTGACTTTCCCTTTTTTGCCGGAGGCGATTGTTGCTGCGAGGGTATTTCCGTGGGCTTTTGTGATGGAGGTGATTTCTTCGATTTTGGAGAGTGCTGGGATTATCTTTGGGATGAGGTCTTCGTTCTGGGTTGGGTCTCTTTTGGCCGCTTTCTTGGAGAGGGTTTCGGACCAGGTTGATGGATTGAAGGCTGGGGGTTCGGCTGAATCGTTCAGATTCTCCGTGAAGAGTTCGATGAATCCCTTCTCTCTTGTTTCTTTGGTCTTTAGAGATTCTTTGTCTAATGCTGGCATAAATTTAGTGAGGTCAATTAAGATTGTCATCTTTCTTCTTGGTTGTTTGTTAGTAGCTTCTAGTTGTTCTTTTTTTAAAAATTGCAAAGAGATGGTGTCTCTCAGTAGATGTTTGCTTTCGTTTGTTGGATCCGAAGATTAATGAGGTCCTTCGAACGAGCTCGCCAGATTCCGCGGGA
>JALLOY010000345.1:0-12059 GCA_036939835.1 Thalassiosira delicatula
TGTCGACAACGAAACAGTGCTATCGTGCTATTTGGCCGCTTGCGTGGACAGCCTAATAGAAAATACGATACTTTACCAATCCCCGGCGGGCACGCCGCCCGACAACGAACGATCGTGACAAAAAAAGGATTTTCGACAGGGATGGGAACGCTGAGATCTTGTGGTGCACGACGCACTTCCTTTTTTAGACATATAACGAACTGTATAGATAGAGCGGAATAGGTAAGTATGATCCTGGGAAATTTTGTACAAGTTCCTATTCTGAGATACGATAGAGAAGAATAGATACCTTTGGATACCCCTCTTGTTGGATTCCATTTTTGACGCATGAAACTCATTTGATTCATCTACGGGGAATATGAGGTGCGGGGATTATACGCAGGCGAAACCAACCCGGAACACCCCCCTGGCGTCCGAGGAAACGTGGGTATGTCGATGTCATGATCTCCTAATTCTGATTGGATGGTTCGAGCCGGTGTCAGCCTTTCATCGTGGCCAGTGTCAATTGATTTTGGACTATAAAGAGAGGACAAACCAGATTCTTCTTCGATGTCGTTGGGCTCAGCAGAATTGGTGGAAACAGCGACCGCGACGGTCATTGCAGAGTAGAGCAATGCTGCCTTCAAGAACATGTTCAATATTAATAGGAACAAACACAACTTCAAACCCCTGCTGTATCCATCTATGATCTATTCCGGTTGATATGGGGAAATGTCGAGGTTTAGTAGGGTAAGACCCCTGAAAAGGAATTAACATGGTATTTTAGTACCCATGCTTACCTCCCTTGCCCAAAGTGAGCAAAAAGCTATGTCTGCCAATGTCGACAATGCGCCTATTATCGCACAAACGGTGATACTTTTTAGCAATATTCCAGTGTCTTCTTGAACGCCGGTGTACAACGCGATTACTGATAGAGCGAGATTGTAATTTGGAAACGATCGGACGTGCGATAGCCCTATTAGCAAGGATAGGCACAATGATAGCCATGCCAATTTGCTGAATTTGTTCCGTGAACCCTCCAGTGTTAGAGCCATCGTCTCTTATTGATCGTTGGCAGATGATGACGAATGAAGCTGAATACTGCCTTTGAATTTGATCGTCGGTAGTTGTCGGCGAGAGAGTTTAGGTATGAGAAGCTGGTTGATTTTATATTGAGTTTAAATCTGGAATTGAAAAATTGAATCCAAATTGGTTTGAAACTCAGCCACAACAAGCTCGACTGAGATTTGCGGATACTTATTCATCTCTCTCTCGCTCGCAGCACCGCCAATGAAAAGTGACAAGTCTGCAACACGATGTTCCGAAACACCTTCCAAAGCGGATTTCTCTCCATCTTATACTCGATTGGATCGAAACCACTTCAGATTTGGGACTCGAAAGTGAAGAATGGGCACATCAAAAGGATAACGGATCAAGACATCCAAAGCTCCGTGCTGGAAATCATGGGAACGAATGTTTCGACGAGCTATATCGTGTGCCCGGCGGATCCAAAGCAGACGTTGGGCATCAAACTTCCATTCCTCGTGATGATCATCAAGAACCTCAAGAAGTATTTCACATTCGAGGTGCAAGTTCTTGATGATAAGGGTGTGAAGAGGAGGTTTCGAGCATCAAACTACCAATCGACAACCCGGGTGAAGCCTTTCATTTGCACAATGCCAATGCGTTTAGATGAAGGTTGGAATCAAATCCAGTTCAATTTGTCAGATTTCACACGAAGGGCTTACGGGACTAATTATGTGGAAACCCTTCGAGTTCAGATTCATGCCAATTGCCGCATCCGGAGAATATACTTTTCTGATAGGTGCGTGTCAAAATGTTGTTCTCTTTTTCAACGATGAAGCTCTAAACGTATCTGATTTTCTGTGCAGACTTTATTCTGAGGAAGAATTGCCACCAGAGTTCAAGTTGTTCATTCCGACAACACCAGCCTCGCGAGGAGGAAATTTAACAACAGCAAGTGATAACAATAAGTCGTCGGCGGGGATGCTGGAACCCAGCGAATCCAACGAATCCAATGATACAACACCACCTTCTGCTGAGGAGAATGAAATCAATGAGACTAATGAAGAGGAGATGGTTGATACTACCCCCACAGATGCTCCTCAGCAAGTGGTTGCTGTGTCTTCTTCGTGAAAACTGATCGATTCATAAGTATGCCTGTTTGTGGCAGCCGGAACAGCTGTCAGGACACCTGGAGCTTCAGCTACGGCTCTTTCAATGAATGTCCGTAGTCTTCTCTTAATCGTAAGACGATGTTGACACATGAACATATGCCAGCCGAAATTAAACTAAATAGCTTGACAAATCAAAAGTGATTGTTCATAGTGCATCATCTTCTGAGGGATAGTGAAATATTTGCATCAGTCGATACAGCGAAAGTTGCAGAATTGTTCATGGTGTTCATTAGTATCTTCTGACTGTTCTCTAAAAAGTAATTGCCTCTATTTACAGTATTTTACATTATGTATCGGGACTTGCGTCGTGATTTTAAACCATACCTATGGCTCACATGAAGATCACATGTCTGCTTGGCTTGCCATACTTCAGACGCGCTAAATGTTAGAAATTCGATACCGTCGCCCTTCAGCGACAAAAATGGGGCATCGATCCAAGACGCAGGAAGCAATGGCTTCAAGAAGCCAATTGTTGGTCACGTCGACTAACGCTGAATGTTATCGGACTTGATCAGAAAATATTCGTCACTTTGAAGTCAATGCATGGAAACCAGGCCATGCTTCCGGGCATGTGAAGCTGTGCTGCTGTAGATGTTCGACCAAGCAATTGACAATGTTGTCTCCAGGAAAGCGTTGTATCCATAGGTGGCAGAATATCTTGCACCTTTTCCAGTCTTTGTCAAGATAGGAGTTGAACAGGGCATCGTAAACTTCTCGCTGCACTAGTTCGGTGTCTGAATGAAGCTTTGATTGCGCATCTTTAATCAAACCTCTATACTTGACTTCTATCTCTTTGTCCCATGATGTTGTTTCTAGCAATTCAACGTGGTTTGGAGGGGGTGATTGAAGAGCAGATAAGGGTTCTAAGTCTTGGTGATATATCACCATCGGATCGGTGCTGCCTTTGAAACTAACTCTATCGCAGCGGCGACAAGTTGATTGAATCGAACCAGACAATCCACCGAAGAAGGCTTCAGACATGAGCAAGGGAACTTGATATTGTTTGGTGGCAGCTTCAAGTCTGGACGCAAGATTTACATTCGGTGACAGGTAAGAAGCATCAATCTTGACTTTGGACCCAATAGCACCTTCGATCGCCCATCCTTTGTGAAGTCCGACCCCCATGGCGACATTATAGTTGGCAAGGCTTGATGCCCAAGCAGAGCTCATGCTGCATCTATCATTTTTCAGAAACGAAACAAGACTGCCAGCTTGTCGGATATCTTTTATCACCCTCTGCATACAAGTGAGTGACGAATCAAATAACCCCTTCTGCAAGTCACCGCTGCTATTTGTATTTTTCCCGCTTTTCAGCTTCCAAACGACAAGGAACGCATCTCCGATGTTTTTATTTGGGTGACCTCCTGATTGGACAACGTGCCTGTGCGTAATTTCCGCAATCTTGTTTACAAATATCATGACATCTTGCTGAAGTCCTTCCGTCGCGAATGTGAAGTCTCGTATGTCGCAAAATCCAAATATAGCATTGACTCTTATGCCTGGAATCATTGGGTTGAGTTCGCCCATGTCGCTTAGATTCTTGGAAATAACTTCCGCTCCCGCGGAGCCAAACCCAACTTGCAGTAGGGCGGCCATTTTGGCTATCGCTTGTTCGAGCATGTCCGTTTCGTTTGACTCACTGTTGTCGCGGTCTTTTATTTTCTCCAAATGAAGCAAGGGATTCTCGGAAAGCTGTTGAACGGTAGATTTCATCTTCTCAATGGGGTGAATCACCATTTGGTATGCATCTTTGCTAAAAAGGAGTCCCATTGTACCGAGTAAAAGCGACACGAAGGTAGTCATGAGCAGTGAATACCATGCTTGGGTCACAGTGTCGTCAGAAAGATCAAAGCTTGCAGATACTGATCCATCAGACTCTGATACAAGAGCTAAAATGTCTACCTCGCGAAGCGCATCCAGCCGCTCTTGGTCAACAAAATCATAGCCGGTCCCACTAAATGCAATTAAATTGTCATGCGATTCAAAAAAGCTATCCCGCAGTATAGCTGAGTCCGGAAATTCCGCGATTGAGTCCAATTGGAGCTGCCTGGCATCTGGCGTATAGTCAACCTCTGTAGCTGAAAATAGGATCAACATCAGAACGACTGCAATGATCACTTTTTTCGTGATGCTCTCTGTCATCTTTCGACCAAGCTTACTCATGCTATGATGAAGGTCTTCTTCAAGTTCATCCCCTGTCTTGTCCTGTTGTCCTTTTTTCATCACACGGTCAAGAGTCCATTTCGCAAACTTGAATATTTTGACAAGACGTGTCAGCCGCAAAATATTCACAATACGCCCAGCGCGAGCACCAGCCTTTGCTACTCTGCCAGCTTTCGCCAGGGCGAGTTCATTGGCAGCACCAAGGTCCGAATTTGCTTGAACAAAGAAGCCAATATCAAAATATAACGATATTGTTGCCACAACGTCGAGCCAAAAGAAGAATCGAATATATCCAGCAACACACGCCAAGCTCAGCAAGAGTTCAACAACGAATATGATGAAAACGGCTAAAGTTGCATAATCAATGACGGTGTCTGCATCTTTGTGTCCAAGTGCCAGGTTGAGGTCAAAGGCAAATAGCGCATAAATTGTTGCAACAAATGTCAATGTTTGGAATGCAGGCGATTCCAAGAACTTCTTCATGCTCGCATACAAAGTTCTCCAGGCTATTTGGCTAGATCTGATGGTACTCTCCACCGACATACTACGTCGAGCAGGAGGCTTTTTCTCTTCAACTCTAACACCAAGCTCCGGGTCCAGCTCTTTGGCCTCGCGTTTGAGCGTAATTACACTCGCTCTTCGTAAATCATTATCATCTTCTTGGGGTGCGTCTGCTGGTATTCCTGGAATGGGATTCTCACCAAGAGACACATCTGATATTGCGCTGTCGATATCCTCATCGAAGTCATTCGGAGGAATCGAAGGTAAAATGAAAGATTCGTCTTTCTTTTGAGCATCTAAAAAAGCCATTATTTCGCTAGTCGTCAGAGTGTTGCGATGGAGCATGTTGTGCCAAAATGCTCGGTTCAGCTGTAGAGGTTTGATGCAGTGGTCTCCCACAAGTGGAAGGAAGTCTGACAATAATCTAAACACCGGATGAACTACCGCGTCAATGAAGGCAACTTGCATCCGAGGGAGATTTTCAAATTCTTTATCCATGAAAGGACTTCGCGGTATGCTCAACTCCTTTTCCTTGTCTCCTTGGCGGAAAAATTCCGTCTGAACGGCGTAAGCCCATTTTCGTGCAATTGTTCCAGGCCGTGCAGGATTGGACACATCTGAAACGTGAAGTATCATACTACTCAAGAGGCCTCTCGAAAGCTTTTTCATCTCTAGGCCATGTTTGAATCTTGTCATGAGCATGAAATGGTTCTTTGCATCAGTATCAAGTATCATATCAATCAGTCTTGTGCGCATTTTCGCCATTTCTTCTGTGTTGAGTCTTGCAAAGATATTATTCTCTTGCTTTCGAAGTATTCTGAACAAGTAGGCAGCTGAATAATTTTCAAGAATGCTAATTCCATTGTAAGTCACAGCAAGGTCGCTACTTGTGTTCTGGTGGAATGCGTTGTTGTAACCATCGTGGCCGAGATCGTGAGCCAACGCTGCAACAAGGATTGATAAAATATTAAAGCTTTCAAGATATTCGTCGGCCTTGCACTTAGTCATCAGGAGATAGCAAACGTGCATCACGTCAAATGCATGATACGAATTGTGGTACGGAGCGTTCCTATTGTAGCCATTTTTAACCTCATTGATGAAGTTGACGAAGGTTGACATCGGTATTGAGAAGCGAGAAAATAGCCCTCTTTCATCGAAAATATCAATTGCGTGCATCATTAGTTCCTCGTCAGATTTGAGAAAGACGTCATAATCCCATGCCGTGCTGCACACCGCAACACTAGTCCGTCTTGCAGTAAAAAGAGACGGCTGCTTTGATAGCGTAAATGCCCCTCGGTGGTTTTGGACCACCACCTGAGTCGTCATCACATTTTCAGTCGTAGAAGGAACGTCGATTGTTTCTCCTTGCTCAAAGTTCTTCTCGTATGCCTGGTTTATAGTCTCGGTATGTCCAGCGATAAGCTCTTGCTGCCGGTAGTGCATCACTGCATGGCCCAATTGAAGTGCAATGATGCGAACGAATTGAGAATCTGCGGCATTGAATGCTGATGAACCATTCCCCTTATTACGAAACTCAACAACACCAATACTCTTGCATGCTGCGAAATCCCAAATAGGCCATGCTAAATAGGATATGGTAACAAATCCCGGTAGTTCGTCGAGTTCTTGTGACCACCGCTGCGACTGACCAACTTTATTATCACTGTATCCAGATGGCTCTGACAGTATAGACCCTGTAATTCCTCGGTCGATCGGTTTGGTGACTCGAACTTTATTCCCTTCGCCATCTTTGATGAATGTATACAACACCTGCTCCTTTGAGTCCTTGATAAAAATGGCGCATTTCTCAGCACTGAGCAATGATGCAGCCTTGGCAGTGATCTCTGTAAAGCAGTCCACAGATTCTTCGAATCCTGACGTAAACTCAGGGGAGAGCGCCTGATCGAATTTTTCTAAATTCAGGGAAGTGGGACGGATGGATGTCAGGATCCCTTTTACGCTTAGTGATGACCTGGTGTTTTTCGTGGAAATGGGCAGCGCACTCTCCTCGTCGCCATCGTCTTCGGTGGGACCAGGAAAGAGGGGGCTAATTTGAGCCGGCATTGCCTTTCCTCTAGACATTCATTCGCAGCAAGAGATCTTTCACGACGCCATCACCCCTTCGCTCAAAAGATGCTTCGCTCGTAGAACAGTCAGTTGGAAACTTTTTTATTTTAAAAAGGTTCTTCTCACTTGTTTCTACCCACGGAGGCCTCTCTCGGAAACTCTGGGGTTTTCACGTCATTTCACGTAGCCATTCGTGTACTTGAAGCAACTTGAAGTTGAGGTTTTCATCTAATAGATCTCGTCATGCTTTGACTCAATGAATGCATTTGTAGTATGAGTTAAATCAAGTAGGAAGATGCCGCGACTATCTACTTATGGAGCAGGCTACGGACTAATCGTGAGGATGAATTCGTTTGATCTTGAGAGACAAAACCTGAATCTGGTGGCTGTGTCGCTGATTAATCGGCGGATTTCTCAGATGAGACAGAGTCGACGAAAGTCAGCTTCCAGAAATCGGGCGGCGTAGAGGGAGGGACATGGCGAGCTCGGTGACGGGAACATTCCATCACCATCTCTCTGGTGTCGTAACCTTTACCCAGGGCATCAAGAAATTTGCGACATTCCTCGCAGTCGTGGCCAGGGAGAGCCTGTCGCTTATCGCGCCCTCGGACTACTTCTTGATAAGCAAATGTAGGGTCCTCGTTATTAGCAGCCTTATTTGCTGGCTTCGATTGCTTCAGATATGGATTCTTCGTGACTTCGTGCTTGGTTGATGACACAAAGTTGGAGGAAGTTTTGTTGACATCCTCTCCTTCAACCCCTTGATTTTTCATCCTTGATCTTTCACGTCTGGTCCGCGGCTCCATCTTCTCGCGATGGTTGACCTTTACAGCATTGTCGACGGGACTGTTGTCGGTTAGGGATTTCAATGGGTTTCGTTGCTTTACACCTCCTAGTTGTCTAATACGGCTACTGTGCTCATCCACTCGGTCGTATTTCCTCTTCGTGCAACCATAGTCCGTTTTCTGCTTTTTATCTGGCTCATCCACTCGGTCGTATTTGCTCTTCGTGCGACCATAGTCCGTTTTCTGCTTTTTATCTGTGACTTTCGGCTCAGGTGACGCCCGAAGCTTTCGAGGAGGCCTCAACTCATACGGTGCGTATGGATAACTTTTTCTTGATGTCACGTTCCCCGTCGAATGTCTTTTGATTCTTTTCCCCGATTCTTCTGCATCATCAAGGCCGTAGTCAATTTTTCTTGGAACAGAGGGTGAGATTTCGACATCGTCGGTTGTCTCTTCGTTGACGTTTGCTGTAGAAGGATTCATACGGCGCATGTGGTGCTCACTTTGATCTTTCGTCTGTTTGTCGCTTCTATTTTCCTTTCGTTTCCTGTGGTCGGTGACCCTTCGCCCGGCCCTTCGTTCAATGAGCCCATGCTTCGCCGTTGCTGATTCCGCCCTTACATTCTGTAGCTCACGACCGTGCTGATCTTTCACATTCACCAGCTCTTGCTCTTTCCGGTCTATCTCCGCTTTGTAATGCTCTTTGACTCTTTCAAACGACTCTTCTCTCCGTTGAAACTCATACTTTAGCCTTTCCAGTTCTTCATCCGCCCGCTTTCGCCTCGCCTTTGCTTCCATTGCTTCAGTCTGAGCATCTTGTAAATCGTCCTGCAATTTCAAGGCCTGCCTTTGTAGATCCATCGCACCTTCGCGAGTGACAGCGAGAGTTTTTCGAGTTGAGTCTAGCTGTGATTGAAGAGGACGCGTGTTCTCTGAAGCAAATTGTGCAAATACTTGAGACATAGCCTTCAAGTGAGGCGGCATCGTAGAGGGTATTGGTTGCTGGATGGTCGAGGCTGGCAATTCTCCGTCTTGATTTGCTCTCAACGACTTGGAGAGCTTAAGCACTGTTGAATTTTCTCTGTCTGACTTCAAAATGCTCATGGCGATTGATGCGGCGGAGGGGTGGGAGTCTCCGCTCACTCTAAAGATCATATCCAGGCATGCAGCAAGATGGTTCAGCTTTTCATTGTATGATTTGCAGTATATAGGTAGATTTGGGGCAGGGTGAGGATGGCGTTTGCCGTAGGCATCAATCCCATCACTCATTGTGTGAATCATGTTGTAGATGAACAGGGCGTTGCAATCATTGACATCCATGCCCCTATCAAAAATAGCATAAACTTTGTCGTGGGTGCTGATTTGTTGCAATTCTTCAGCTTCTGCCGAACCTGGATTTCCCAATGCAACAATATACTTCTCGAAATCCTCAAAAGTCGTCTGCCATTGGTCAAGATCTATGTTGTGAAAATAATCGTGGCTTGGGAATCTCTCGGTAATCTGTTTCGAAGATGATATTGCCTTGATGCAGTCACCTATGTCAGAGGCTGTTAGCAAAAGTTCCTTATCCTCGTCAGACGTTAGCTCTCTATGAGTTGAACGTTCGTCAACTGATTCTTCCTTTTCGTTGCGATGAACTCTCTCTGAATGATTTGTACCTCTGGATGAATTGTGGGCCAAGGATGTATCTATTGTCTCCTCCTCTGCCTTTTTGTTTTCAAACTCAGAAGTCTCGATAGGTTCCCTTCCCTTGCTACCCAAGTTACATCGTGGTTCTGTTTCCAATGAAAGATTTCGCTCAGCAGAACGCATGCCCTGTCGACTCGTGTTATGTCGGCGTTCGACCTTTTGATCTTGTTCAACATTATCCTTGCATTCACCACAATATAATGGTTTCGTTGCCTCACAATTCAACGCTTCGTCACCAGGCCCACTGTTTGTTTCTGGCTCTAATCTTTCTTTCCGCTCACTCAGGGGAGGGGTCAGAATTCCAACAGTTTCCTCGTCGTATGCTTTGTCATACTCTGCCCCACAATTATTAGACACGGCCAGCGAGGAATGCACGGGTGAAGGCATTATATCTGGCTGTGGTCGAGTCTTTTGCTGCCTACGACCCACCCTTCCCATTCTTGCAGTGCCACCTGGCTTCCTCGCAGAAGTATCCGCCATCTTGGGCGGTGGATATTGGAATTGAGTAGCTTCCACAACGGTACCCTGCGTTTGCGACAGCGTCGTCTCCTCCGACGATCCGTCGGGGTGATTTTCTGCATCCGCTTCCTTGCCGTCCTCGAAGCCTCCCTTTGCATTCCAAACCGTCCCTCTACTGGCGAAACCCATCCTTGCGGGTAGCGGAGGGCATTGTACTTCAGTTGTTTCGACAATGCTTCCCGGAGACTGCGANCCACGGCTGCTGCGCGACTTTTGGTGCCGCGACTTTCGAACTTTCTCCTTCTTCCTTTGAGATGGAAGGGATTGGACGAAACTCTTCATTGTGGTTCTTTCAGATGCTTGTAATAAGCTCTTCGGTCTTCGATGTTTGTACCTTTGGTGACGGGAGCATTCGCTCTGGCTCTGGGACGAAGCGCAGGTAGAGGGAGGGTGGAGTGTAGTACTGATGATGGGCGATAGCGCGAGGCGAGTGGTCGTGGGATGATCCCGTTGTTAAAGTTGGATCAAGGTTTTGAATCAGTTCGAGGGGTTGCCAGTTGATTGCCCTTTCCGCACTGTGGCCCCTGTGGCCTCTGCTGTGGCCTGGCTGTGGCTGTGGAGTGGGATGAGTACGATACGATAAATAAGTTGGAGCACCTACGAACAAATCTACTTCTTACATAGTATATAGGGCGATGATATGGTACCGCTTGATCTGGGATCTTCCAGACCATTTAGGTTCATTCTCTTCGATTGAATAGGTAAGTACCAAAATATATTTATCAAAATAAGTATCGTGTTTTCCTTATTGATATAGAGAGTTAATACCATCCTCTAAAGAAAATAAACTAATAATGATTTTATTTGAGTAAAGCTAATTTAGAGTTCATTGTCATTTTTTGGCGCGGGTAGTGATAATAATATCTCAGCACAGAAATATGGGTCTTTTTATCTGCTCCTAGGGGTATCGTACGATCTAGGTACGAGCTTTAGAGATATTTTAAGAATATGGCATGTGGAACGACCCCGGAAACATTTGACTCAAAATAAATGGATCTACGTAGGAATTAAAATATACGGCTCCACCAGCTCCACCAATGCCTGCCAACTATGTAGCAGCCATCAACTTCCCTCCAGCTTCTCACCGCAGAACGCAACGCAACTACATTTTTGCCATTTTTCATTTCCACCAAGAGCGCCGCCAATGACATAACTTCCAACCGCTGAATCTCAACAACCGCACAATGCGCCAGTCCGCGACCTCTGGTAATAGTTGGAATATGCACCTACAAACAAATGTTACATGGTGATAGATCGGCGTTTTGGGCCTGTGCCGAGATATTTAATCTGCCGACCTCAACAACAAATTGTTATACAAATTTGACTAATCTCGCTCTTCAACAGCAGCCCATTTGCTGTTCACGCTTCCACGGATGACTTGGAAGAAGGCGGGTTTGATGTTCCTTTCTTGGTTTTGTGTGTGTGTGTGTGTGCGTGCGCTGCGAAAAGACAACATTTGGCACAAAAGACCCCAACTCTTTTTGCTGAGAAGGGGTCTTCTGGTGGGATCTCTTGAGAAAGAATTTCCATGATTTTTCCCGGGCATTTCATCGCTCAAAGCATTTTTTGGCGTTTATCTCCGAGAGAGGGTCGATACAACATGGTGTTGCATTGAAAGAGGCAGGGATGTGAGTATTCTCTTTTGTTTGTGTTTTACCAAATGGTTTGCCTTTCCTGTCTCTTGTATTTGCTCTCACCAATTTCGTGTTTGTTGTCAAAAACGCAAAGACACGGACAGAACCAAATGAGGGTATTCAGGAGGTTCTTCCAGCAACCCAAAGGCCTTGCATCATTGACGGATCTCGCATTGTGAACGACAGTGTGAGTATCAAAAAAATATTTGAATCGGCCAAAATTGTTGTCCACTGCCTCTTGAATGTTCTGACTCACAAATAATTATGCTTTGTTGTCTCATAGGCGGCTCGCGCAACCAACGGAAACGGTTGTCATGACTGCATTGTCGAGCGCAACGCCCTGTGAGAAGGACAACTTCATCAAGACCACGGGCCTGGCGTCTCTGGAACTATAAAGGTGAACTCCAATCTGATTGCTCATCTTTGGTTCCCTGCTTGTTGAAAAAGGTAGATGCAGAGGTGAGTGCTTCCTTGTTAAGTTGGCTACACCCCCGAAGGGATCTTTTTTCTTTGGCTTATACTCA
>JALLOY010000346.1:274-12028 GCA_036939835.1 Thalassiosira delicatula
GAAATTTGATAAATCACATGGTTGACAAGCTTCAAAGTAATCATCAACACACAGAAAAAGGATTTGGTGACCTTCTAGAAGCAACCACTGCCACATATATAGCACAACCAATGTAAAAAAAACATGCCAAAGAGCCACGGCCACGGATGGGCCTTGTTTTGAGCGTATCTGACACATTCCTCAGTGTGGTTGATGACTTGGTTTACATTTAACCCACTTCAAAATATTCAACACCGCAAGTCCAATGATAAACATACATGTAAGTGAATATGATCTTGTAATTGATTGATGAAGACATCCATTATTTTGGTCAAGATGACACATCAAAAATCTTTCATTCTAGAAGCCTGGTAGTTGTCATATTCTTGACTACATTGGTCCCCTCCCCACCACAGATGACATCATGGTTTGCATTCAACACAATGGAAATATGTTCTCTGTCATCAAACTAGCCACAGATATATGAAAAAGGTTTTGACCGCCTTGTGGAGGCATCAAGAGGTATGGTAAGAGACAATCTACTTTCACTGGTATCATGGGAACCCATTTGTCGAATAAGGATATATCCTGTATATATTGCACAATTTGAAAATGGGGATAAATGAGTTGGATATTGTAGGATAATATTTTATTCTATTCTAGCCTAATTATCCAAATATATCCGTTTCAATTGGCCATTGGCCACCAGGGAGAGAAGGGGCACAGCCCACGTGTATGATTTGTCCTTCACGCATCCCTCCACAATTTTCATTGGAAGTTCCGACAAAATGTGACAACAAATGCCCAAGGTGCCCACAAACTCGGCAGACGTCGCCACACTCCTATTCTACCTTTTGGCTGTGGGAGCTCATCCCGGCCTGATCTTCAAGTGCATGGCGTGGAATGTCATCAACATGTTGAAACCTAGGGGCACGTTGGTGCTGCGCAATTACGGCAGACTGGACGAGGGTAAGTTAGTTGCTTGAGTGCGGCTCACGTCGGACTCGTAACTCGCAAACACTTGTACTAACTCACGTATCCTGCACTAAAAAAATATAGCTCAAATGAAATTAGGAGCTGCCAACAAAGAATTGGGACAAAACTTCTACAGGAAAGGGGATGGGACGGGGTGTTACTACTTCGAATTGAACGATTTAAAAACTCTGTTCGTCAACGAGGGCCCAAACGACGACAAACTGGAGATGTTGGAACTCGACTATATACAGCGGGTTTACCGGAATCGGGGAGACGGGACGACTCGACGACGCGTGTGGGTTCAGGGGCGATTTCGCAAGCCTGCAATCGCGGCATCACGTGAAGGCGAAAGAAATGCGGCCGTCAAAGGACCTAACGCGTCCGCCGACGCCTTGAAGCAGGTTCTCGAAACGACGGTGGATCGATGGGACGAATACTACAGGGCCCTTTCGCTTGAACGCCCCTCGCGGTCGGTGCCGTCGAATCTGCTTCAAATGTTCCCGGAGGAGTTCCGACATTGGCAACCTTCTACAAAGAGAGGGAAACGGCGGCGCCCTCCTCAGCCGAGCTTGGAATCACAGTCTGCAAAACTTTCGGAATTGACGATTGTTGATCTCGGATGTGGTCCTGGAAATGATACGCTTTTGGATCTAGTGGAGCAACAGCAGCTACGATACGAGGAAGAGCAACGGCAAGAATCATCATCCGATTCACATGATCATTCAAAACCACCCATTCTCAATGTCCACTTCCTTGATGCTTCCGACGAAGCGTTGCAAAAGTTGAGTAGCGACCCAAGGTATCAAAGTGCAGCTTTCAACGGAGAATCTACCAAAGATGCCAGATCGACTGCCGCCACTGTCAAATCGCAGGTGTGCAATCTAGCGTCAGCAACAGCAGCTGCTCATTTAGAACAATGCGCAGACGTCGTTTTGCTGCTTTTTACTCTCTCTGCAATTGGACCGTATCGGCTGCAACACGAGCTTCTCGATGAAACCCATTATTCAGGCACTGTCAATGCTGTGCAAAATGCTACAAGAATGCTGAAACCCGGTGGCGTCTTATTGTTTAGGGATTATGCCCGTTACGA
Organism: Thalassiosira delicatula; assembly: GCA_036939835.1. NCBI lineage: Eukaryota > Bacillariophyta > Thalassiosirophyceae > Thalassiosirales > Thalassiosiraceae > Thalassiosira > Thalassiosira delicatula. Next base: position 2,319 of record JALLOY010000346.1, read on the forward strand.
TGACGATCAATTGCGTGAGTATTTTCCATTTGAAAGTCCTAATGACCGATATTTTGTCTCACAAAATTCTTAATCGTGGGTTTCCTGTGCATCGACAGAATTTAATTCAGTAGTTGGTGCACGACTTTGCAATAACTTTTACAAACGAGGATTGGATGGGAATCAGTACAATGAGAGTAATTCAACGACCAATGGCAAAGGTTGCTATTTCTCTGATCTAGAAGAAGTCAGGCAGTAGATCACCAGTGCAGGATTGAAGGTGTTACAGTTGGAATATGTTACCAGCATTTACAAAAAGAGTGGTAAGAATGGAAGGGATTGCAGCAAAAATTGTGGCGCCATCGAGCGTAGGAGGACATGGATGCATGGCAGGTTCCGCAAGCCAAAGATATAACCCAACCATATTCAACTATCATTGCCACATTTCGTTCAAGAACGACCAAGGCAGGTATTCACCAGTGTAGGATTGGACGTGTTGTTTTGTAATTTTGCTCATTAGTTACATATAAAGGTAAGAATGGAATGATTGTCGCAAAGATGGCGGAGCTGCTTTCGACACCGGCGGTCGACGCATGTAATGGCGCCCGCATCTCGGGACGAGGCATGATCATGGATCGTCGTCGTTCGATTAGATAGTCGATCGTTTGCCGCCGCCATAACGTCCGGGCGAATATTCGAGATCCCTGTCCTCAAACTGGCGATGGTACGAAGATGGAGCAGGTCGCAGGTTGAATGAGAGGGACGAAGGCGGTTAGTAGGAGCAATGTGATGATGGGCGGTATTAGATCGTGGTGGAAGAATCATGTGAAAGTTGAAGGCGGATGTCAGGTGTCGGCAGAGGTCCAGATGTCGGGAACTAAAAATCACCTACGGCAAAAAGATACCTTAGAGATGTACTCCTACCAAGTAGGGTATTGTATCTAAAAGTAGTAGGAGTAGGAGTTAGTACTTTAGGTATCTTACTTCATACCCCGCCCGGTGAGTGGTCCAGAGTGGAGACGACTTGGTCATTGGGAATTAGTGTATGTACTTTATGTCAATGTGAAGAGTGCGTAGCTGGAGATAGGATAGGCTTTAATAATGGTCCCGTTTTGAACCAATTTCGTTGAACCACGGTTGAACTAGAATTAACAGTACACAGTACTTATTGCAAAATGTAATACGTTTGATCGCTCACAACCAGATTGTCGTACCAATCTCGTTTTGATGTTTGATGGGATCGCTGACCCTCAGGGGTTTGAATATTAGTTCCTGTCTATAAAATAAGCCCGCTCATTCGCGCTGGCTTGTACTCTCTATCAAATTTATAGCTGTGGTAGAAGCAAGGATTAGCGGTCCCAACATTCATCAAACTGACGAGAATAGTGCAATGATGAGGTCAAACGTATTACATCTTGTAGTATGTAAGTATATTACTCAGACAGTTGCACACACTACACAGAGAATTCGGTATCGTTCTTGTGCGTGCTACATAAAAATATGAAGGTTCATACATACCTAGGAGTACGGTACATATCGCATAAAACAGGTATCATAGGTAAGTATCGTACATAGGTACGATAGGTATTATGTTGGTCTTCGACCACTAAGTACTTCGACGTGTATTTCTCTAAAAAATATTGTGAATCATGATGTCACATGTCACAAGATAGGCTCTAGGCCAAAATCATTGCTAGCAAACATTCAAACAAACCACATGGGTACTATCATTCGCCGATCACCGATCATATTGTAATCGCGGAAACTGGCGCGCAGTGCACGCGCGAGTGTTGATGCATGGATCTTTTGAACACCTAACAATCTTTTCACTTTCACAGAACATTTATTTCCGACCTGACATCTATGCAAATCTACCGCTACACCTACAACATCTACATCTACATCGAAATTTACGACATCGTAGGAACCGCACATCGACCTAGTAGAGGCTCTGTATCGACCTGCATCAAACTACGCAGCATATCGCATCTCATCAGCTCGATTCATCATGTCTTCAGTAACTCCCTCTGATCTTCACCGCACCGACGAAATTATAATAAATCAAAGCGGCTGCAACAAAGAAGAGCCAATTATACCGTTGGAGCCATTGCCATTCATCTCTAGAAAAATTACGCTCGAGCCATCGATCGAATTTTCCAACTACGACGTTCTTCTGATGTCATGCGATGCCAACGAGCCAGTTTACTTTGCGCCAGGAAATCATGTAGGCAACCAGCGATTTCGTGTAATGTTGAGCCTTTTCAGACAGAGGTACATCCAGGCAGATGCCTTTTTCGACGAGGAGGAATGCACCAAAATTGCAAAAGAGGTCATGGCAACAGTGCACCGGGGGTGTTTTCCAAATGGAAGGTTCTACGAGCAAGGGCGCAATAATCAGTGGCAAGAGCTCCGGCTTGGCCCGTCCACTGTCACTATCATCCGGAGATGTCTTGAAAATGAGCCAAAAGATAGCTTGCACGTTGAGGAGAAAAATCCCAAGCGAGTTTGCAGGAGGTTATCTGTCGTCAGCATGGATTCTGAAGAAGGCTTCATCACTTCACCAAGTCGTTTTGATGTTATCTGCGATGCCGACGAACTGAAATTAAAACAAGATTGTCAACATACGGGTAACAATAGGCTCAAGATATTGTTAGATTTAAACAGCAAGAGCTACAAGAAGTCAGGCCCGGTAAGGAAACGATCCATCACGCAAGAAGTTGTTTCCTCCATTATTGATGATTCTTCCAGCCAATTTCTACGCCTGGACAAATCAACTGGCATCTATAATCCAATGTCCAGGGAATTGGCATTCTCCTGCATAAAGAATTCTCTTGACACTGCTGGTGAGGGAGAGAAACGTCAATTCCGAGAATCGGAGGTGAAGAAGCTCATGGCGCGGAAGAAAAAGAAATCAGTATTAGGAAGGTTTGAGCATCGCAAAGGAATCAAATGCAACAACCTTCCAAGTTCTACTTCGACACCGACGACGTTTGCTGCATTTCAGTGATTCGGCAGCATCAGACTGAACATAACTTTGTATTGAATAAATACATGTTTTAAGCTGAAAAGTGAAAGCTATGATCATCTCTGAATATGTATCCAGTTTCAGAGCAGAAGAATAATGCAAAGAATGGTCGAGAAAGTGGAAAGAGGCATTTACGAAGAATGGGGATTGTCATTGCGATGTGTACTCTTGATATTTGGATGCAGATACTTTCATAGGCATTTTATATTTTCTACTATTCCTTTTACTTGTTTCTATTCACAAGGGCGATTCCATTCATTTTTATTTCATATTTTGACTTTTCAGTTTTTGGCCACATGTTCTGTGCATCATCTTTGTAGGCGCGTCAAACCTGAAAGTCTATGTCACTGATTCAGTTCGTTTCTTCCCGTGAAGTTGCTGTTTCATTTTGCATTCTTTTCCTTCGCTACCTTCCGAAGTAGTTTCGGTTGGAAAGGATCCTCAAAAGTCAGGCGTTGTTATCAACGATGACTAGGTGGCTGCTGGCGGCAATGGCGTAGAGCAAGTCTGATGTATTCTCTTCTTTCCAACTCGAGCCCTCTCATTTGATGTGTTTATGCCGTAGCTTGTCGTATTGCCCTTACGTTTTCTCTTCGCTGCCGCAATCTCCATTTCATTTCGCCATAAGTACGTGTCCGTGGTGGGAAAGCTGTCGCACTGCTGCATACCTCTTCATTAGTTGCTGCAAATGGCATGAAAACAGACACTTCTTTCAAAATCTTCTTGCGTTGCGTTGCTTTAGACACCGGTCGGCTAACATTTCTGGTATTTCTGTGTATCATATTTTGATTTTCGTTTTCGCCACGTGTTTTGCACATCCTCTTTGCAGGCCCGTCAAATCCCAAACATCTTTTTCTATTGTTGTCAGTGCCACTCCTTCTTTGCTTTTGTCTTGCATTTTCTTCTTCCTTCGCTGCCTTCCGCAACAGTTTCAGTTGGAATGGATCCCCAGAACAATGCAGTTGTTGATGATATTGATGTAGAAGATGATTGGTGCATTCTCTTGTTTCCAACTTTGGCCCTCTCATGTGCTGAATTTGTAGCTTGTTATATAGCCCTTATGTTTTCTCTTCGTTGCCCTCAATGCCATTCTATTTTGGCATATGCATCCGTGTTGGTAGGAAAGCTGTCGCACACATATTTGATCATTCATCGCTGCAAATGCCAATCCAAAAGCAGATAGTACTTTGCTACTTCAATTTTTTAGAGACGGCACTACTGGCATTTCTGATGTGACCATACATTTCATATCCTCAAGTCTCAGATTTTTGGCGACATTATTTGTACATCATCTTTTGCACGTTCGTCAAATCCTACACCAAAAAGGGCTGTTTCTGCTGCCTTCAGCGGTGCTTCTTCTGTTCTTTCCTAATTAGCTAGTCGCTAATTCGTTTTGCATTGGGCTCCGTCACAACCTCTCGCAGCGAAGTTTCAGCTGAAAGGATCCGCGAAAGGCAATATAATCAAGGATGCGATTATGTTGTAGTTTCTGATAGAAATGTGGCAGAAGCAGAAGGACCCTGGTGTAATCTCTTTTTCAAAACTTTGGTTTCTCTGTTTTGCTACCTTCATAGCTTGTCGTATATGTCCAACATTTTCTCTTCGCTGTCCCCTATGCTGTTTCGTTTTGGTATACGTCAGCGCTGGGGAAGCCGTCACAGATTTGTTTATTCATTGCTGCGTAGATTGTTTTACAAATAGATTTGCGAATCTTCTTGCGTTAGGATGAGACTAGAGGCAATTTTTTCTGGCGAATATTCTTGGAGCGTTTGGGTCGACAAATCGATGTATTGATGTTTTGTAAACGTCGAGTGCGGATGAATGCGATGATCTTGCGAAGTGGTAATTTCAACAACTTCTCACAGCTGATGAGATCATCTTTGTTGATTTTCGATGCGATCGTTGCCGTGTGCTGTCGATTCGTGGTTGACGATCCATGTGTAATGCCGCTCCTGTTCCACCGAGCTGACCATTGCCGACGCCTGTGCTACGCGTCTTTTGACATCGTTCTTGTTCCTGCTGAACGATGAATACTCGCTTCTTCCTTTCGTCCTCCTCCACTTTGCTTCCAACGTCCTAGAGTAGTCGATGTCGTTGCGGTATTTGTGTACACCGATGATCATCACGGTCTCAAACAACCAAGGATGCCTTTTCCATGGCTGCTGTTCAGGGATCTACCTCAAGCCATTCAAATTATTATATTTTTATCATGTTATTATCGGGGGGTAACGGCGAGCGAGTAAAACATTAGTATTATTAGGTGCAATATTTTAAGTACTAGAGCAGCGTACTGCGCTTGAAGTTGACTGATTTGGAAAGATGGTGTATGGCATGCTGATCTTCGTTCAGAAGCGATTCGAATAGGCCCACGCATCAGTTACTGCCATCATAATATTTATTATCAGTGCATCTGGGGAAACAGGAACGGGTGTAATGCATGCCGACATTATGACTTCGCGCGACATAGTATTGTATTGTGTATGTTGACATCATGACTGTGGATATCCGACCCAAGGATACCATACGACGACTTACCTACATATGGCAGTTTGACTCGGCAGTGTGACCCACTCTCTTGATAGCCATGTGGNATTTTTTGCGGTCTCACAAAATTCTTAATCGTGGGTTTCCTGTACTGGACAGAATTTAATTCAGTAGTTGGTGCACGACTTTGCGATAACTTTTACCAACGAGGATTGGATGAGACTCACTACAATAAGAGTGTGGCTTCGACCAATGGCACAGGTTGCTATTTCTTTGATCTAGAAGAAGTCAGACAGTTGATCACCAGTGCAGGATTGGAGGTGATACAGTTGGAATATGTCACCCGCATTTACAAAAAGAGTGGTAAGAATGGAAGGGATTGTAGCAAAAATGGTGGGGCCGTCGAACGTCGGAGGATATGGGTGCATGGCAAGTTTCGCAAGCCAAATATTTAACTCAAACGTATAGTCAATTATCATTGCCACGTTTCATTCAAGAACGACCAACAGGAAAGGTTGCTATTTCTTTGATTTAGAATGAGTCAGAAAGGTATCAACAAGTGTAAGATTGGAGGTGTTGTTTTGCAATTTTTCTCATTAGTTACATTTGGAGGTAAGAATGGAAGGATCGTCGCAAAGATGGCGGAGCGGTCGAACGCAAGAGCATAGGGATGCATCGCACGTTTCGTGAGCTAGGTCCATAATCTGACTGAATAGTCAAGTGGCATTGCCACGTTTCATACTGGACTCCCCTCACTGCTTTCAATTCATTTCTCCCTTCAGTAGCACATTTTAATCGTTCGTGTCACGGCTGTCAATTGTCCAGTGATTTGACGAAATGAAGATAATCCTGCACGCAATCCTCCACAAATTCTCCCCCACAACACTCCGGCAACGTCCCGACAATCTTGCCCGGACAACCTCTGACTCTCGAAAAGGGAGGCACAACCATGTCTGGCGGAAGTACCGTGCCATCTTCGATTATGCAGCAATCGTGGACCTTGGATCGGGGCGCCAATATGCAATTGGACCCGACACGAACACACGATCCAATAGACAGCGACTGAATTTGCGACTTCGGTCCTACTCGGGTATGCGAGCCAATAATAATTGGAAGCGCCTTTTCATTTTTGCCCGGCGGCGTGTCATCGCCTCCCGCGGACGATCTGTAGGCAGCGATGGCCAACAACGGATCGCTTGAAACGGGAACCACCGACGGCGTCAGCGCCGCCCCCCTCTCGATGTGACAGTACCGCCCGATGTGAATGGGAGCGCCGTAATCTCCACGGATGGTGACGTCGGCGCGGACGACGGATTTGCCCTTCGTGGTTAGGTTGGGAGCGCCGAGGACGGAGGCTGAGCGGGAGACGTAACTCTGCGTACCGGTCCGAATGTAATCCGATTTCGACTCCATCGNCCATCAGAAACGCTCACCTATTGCCTGTTTTTTTTACAGAGGGGGCATCAGGGAGGGGTGGAGAGGACACTGTAGTGTCTCGGCGTGCGTCGGATAGGGCTGCCGCCAGGGGAGGGGTCATCGTCCTTGTCGATTAGGGTGGGCATGGTTTAGGTTTTGGCGGTTGTGAGTGGTTGCGAGTTGTGGCGTCGAGTGTCGAATGGCAAAAAAATGCAATTTTGACACTAGGAGAATTATTTCTCAGCGGCCTGATGGAATCGGAACTTGTAACCAAGTTTACCGGACGCGTATTAATTAGGCGCATCCGGTGAACTTGGTTGGAAGTTCCGAATGTTCTGTCAGAAAGAGAATTAATTCTGCGCCATGTATTTATGTCATTTATTTAGAGACGTACAAAATAATTTGCTGCTAGAGGCTCTTTGGAAAAAAGTAATGGCAGTCTCACAGCGCTCGTTTGGCATCAACTTAAAAGGAGAGATTTGATGGTATCCTAATATTGAAAACTTGTTTCATATTAATCATAACTTTGATCCTCCGTCCCTCTCATCCTTTACTCTGCCCCATTATACAGAAGGTACTATTCTTGCTGATGCGGGCTCTTTGGGAAGAGTTGTCACCTCTCAACTTTTTAGTGCCAATTCAAGAGGCGAGCCTCGACAGAGGCAAATAATCAAGTATTCATCTCTTTTCATTTACAATATTGTTGCTCCAACCAGCTCACCCTCTATTGTTTCCTCTTCTAATACAAACACAATTCCGTTTTGCTGCCTGGGAGACTTGTTGGGACAAAAAGTAAGTGCATCTCCCAACTCTTGTTTGAGTCCAATTTGTGAGGTGACATCTGACAACATCATGCAATAATGCTGAGGATCAGGTACTTTTTAAGATGGTTGTGACAGAGGTAGACTAAGTAACAGCCAATTGTTAAGTGTCTTGAAGGTGTGTTAGGGTCTGGGGGTCATCAAGTGGGGCCATGGGGGTATTACAATAGTGTAATATAACAAAATCAATGTCGTGAACCCTTAATTTAGTTCTTTTGAATTTGTGCAGAACGGTTCCTAGTTAGATTCTATATAGGAACTACATGTTTGTAACTAACATTTGTCCATTTTGCACCGGTTTATCGTCCGTGGCCGCACCCGGGCTCAATATCAATGAAAACCCTCCAAAGAACAGCTAGAGGGGACCATTAACCAGGACATATACCACTTGGTTGATCCAAATTGGCCATGGTGCTGCGGCCAAGTTGATCCACAATGTCTACATTACCGTAACTGCTGGTAGGATTTGTTGGCCATGGCGCTTTGACCGTGGTGACTGATGACTATAAAACTATGTGGAGGGACCATGTGAGATCTGGGATATAATCTTGGCATCAAGATAAATAAAAATAGGACATTGGTCGTATGGAGGAGGTTGTCAGAAAACGCCTCAAATCAGTACAACATCTGACCAATCATCATTGGTTTTTGTTTGCCATGAAACACGAAGGCTTGAATATGGTAAATTGTATATGCAGAAGGGTTCCAAATGATTTTTATGCATACTTATCAAGGGTCCTTGGAAAATCTGTCACCTGATCTTGGTAACAGGATCAGTACAAGCTATGACATGGACTGTGTGTGTACAGAAGGACGAAGTCAGAAATTCCTCAAATCAGACCCAATATGCATGTTGTTTATTGGCCATGACATCTTGATTATGTTGATAAATGTTTACAGAAGGGTTCCAAATCCTTTCCTCATATATGTAGTGGAAATGTGACACATTGATTAAATCCTCAGCAACTATATCAATACAAATCAGGACATGTACTGGACAGTCCAGCCCAGCCAAGGGTAAAGAAATGAAATGTCTTCAAACATAATGAAAATTTCCAGATCTATTCTCAATACTCACCCGATGATGAATCTAATTTGTTTAAAAAATGGCGGTGTACCAGTGGCGTAAAGTCAAAAATTGGGCTACATACTTGGAATCTGAGATGGTGGGTTGCAGGTAAGTTGCTTGGATTGTATTGTTTGATATACTTGGTGGGATGCACTCTAAGCCACTATTGTGGCCATGTTTAGCCTCGTCGTATATTCAACAATCTACTAGCACTAAGTCAAAAATCAATGAATACTACAATTTCATTACATTTTTAACCTGTGCGAGCAGTTTGCAGACAAGGAGGAAACAGGAATTTGATGGATGGGTCAGTCAACAATGGGAGTAGACAATCATTGATCAGTTGGTTGGTTGGCGACAAGAGGAGAGAACAATGGATCAGTCAGTTGGTTGACAAAGGGATGAGACAACCATGGATCAGTAGGTCGGTCGGTCGGCAGCGGGAGGTGAAAATGATGGATTAGTTGGTTGTTTGAAATTACAAAGAGCGTGAGGGCAATGTAGAACAGGACAGCAATGAATGGCCCAAGGAAGGAATCAGATCTGATGGTGGACTAGATGCAAATACAAGTGGGGGAAGTTATGTATATGCAGTTGATGCTGCTGTGGTCCTTCGGCGTTGCCGCTGGAGTCAGAGACGGACGCCATGGTCATTAATATTTTTCGTTGCGGTCGTCCTCTTACTCAAAATTTGTTGCCTTTTACTCGAATTATTTTGTTTCTGTCTCGCAGACGGACATGGCCATCATTTTTGGAGATTTTTGGTTCGCGGGTACCGTCGCTAAAAACAACAGTATATTATCTGTTACTACTACCGTAGTTTAAAGAATAAATGTTTTGGAAAGTTAGCATTTTTGGGGGAAATTTGAATTTATTTAGTAATTACCGTTTTTTTCATCAGCACCTGATTAAAAAT
>JALLOY010000347.1:0-11963 GCA_036939835.1 Thalassiosira delicatula
TCTTATCGATGATAGCAGCACTGCCACCGCAATGTTTCAATGATAGCAGAGCTGCCGCCGCAATATTGGAACTGGCGACGGCAGTAGCCATAATGATTCGGTCAAATTGTTGACGACAACAGCCGCCGCTGACAAAAACACAGCAAGCACCCCTGCAGTAGCGTCATTCGATGTCCCCGCACCCAACAATAGAACGCTTATTACCCTTAATCAGCTAAGCTAATCAATAAAATCAATTATCTAGGTTAATTAAACATGAGCATTAATGTTAGCTCAGCCAAATTGTCGACGACAGCAGCCGCCACCGTAAGGTTGGAAGTAAGAATTGTTGACAGCAGCTGCCGCCGTAACGTCGGAATTGTTGACAAAAGTATGCTGCTACCGTTGACGATTCCGACATTGCTGTTACAGCGCGCTGCTATCCACCAATTTTCCTGTCCCCAGTAATAGAATTTGCGTTACGCTTAATTGGCTAGGCTAATCAATAATTAATTATCTAGGTTAATTAAACACGACTATTGTTAGCTTGGCCAAATTGTCACCAACAGCAGCCGTCGCCATAAGGTTGGAACTCGAAATCGCCAACAGCAGCTGCCGCCGTAACTTTGGAATCGCTGACACTGACAAAAGCATGCTGCTGCGGTTGACGATTCCGGCATTGAGGTGGCAGCGCGCTGCTATCAACAATAAGAAGATAAAGACACAACATCTACGATATGATATTGTACAGAACCAGACTTATAAATGGTTCACTACAATCACGACAATTATCTACTTATTATCATACTATTTATAGAGTAACATACAACAACAACAGGCTCTGTTTTGCCCCAGCGTATTGCTCCCCGTGCTAAGAGTTGGGCTTGCCGGAGAACATAGAACACTCCGTCTATCAAATACGAAGTGTTCCATGTACTTATATGGGGTGCGGAGTATAAATTGAAGCCTGCAGATTGGGGCAAAGTCACGTGTTTGAGATCATGAAGGAAAACTCCTAGCTATCTACGTAGAAAAAAACTCGTGACATATTCCTACTACGAGTGGGTGACCTGGGATGACAACCTATCACCATTCCAGTCACCTCTGTTAGATCCTCTCAGCTTTGCGAAGGGATAGCGCCGAGAAAGTTCAGATGTTGGCTTGCTTGAGTTTGCATCCTTATTATATTTTTGATATCATTCATGGAACAGTGTGCATCTCCCATGAATCACCACATGCAGTTGAAATCTGCGCTTCTGATTGTTGTGATAGATGGCTACTCCCTGAAGTTGCGTGTCCTCTTCAGTGAGCAAACGTCAAATCTAGCAGCCAGTACTGCAAAATCATAGGAGATAGCCATATTGTTTGGCGGCTTCCATATTTGTATCACTTGGCCAGAAAGCACCAATATCTGAGCAATCGGATTGATGTTGTCTCTCAGTGCCCCAAATACCCAATTGCATTACATGTGCTTTGGATATAGCAATGTGATCTGAGTCAGTTTTGGCGCCATCAGCCGCATCAGAGCGTCAATCTGTCTTGGCATTCCAATGGTGACTGTTGCTGTTATGCATATCTCAAAGACACTGCTGTATTTTGATGCTTCAAGGACAAGATGTGGATCATGCACAATTGGATGAAGAGCAACATGCATCAACTGTGCTATGTCCAATAATGTGATTCTCGTCAGCACTCCTCCGGGTGCTGTAGTTGGTTCATGTACCACCACACATTCCACCGCTGGTGCATCAAGGTCTATTCCAGTTGTTTTCAGAATGACTGGTTCATGATATACCTTACCCACCAGAAAGATCCAAGTGAACTCTTTTGCCGACAGTTGCTCTTCTGGTAATCCATGAGCAACTTTTTTGAGCTCACTGTTGAGATCTTTGAGTTTTCCGACCTTTCAGTGGCTTGAATGTCTTGTCCTTTTTGCTCTACATTTTCCGCGCACAAACGAATGACACACAAGCTCTTCTCATATTTGAGATCAAATCAATGATCTTCTTGGATCGTTGGCGGTTGTCATTTAACAGCAACGCTGAGGCACTGTCCTTGGGTCTACTGCTAGCTCATGAAGAAGAGCTTGACATTTGGCATTGTTGCGTAATAGCTTGACACACCAGCGCTCTTCCTCAACACTGGACTGCTCCTCCAATTGTTGTTGGATTGTGGTACCCTCTAACATTTTGTTCAAATTGACTGTCTCTCATGACTCGGCAAGCGTCTTCCACAAGGACTGGATTTGTCATGATGGTGCCTCGCTGACGATGGTGCTGAGTAGCAAATGCTTCTGAGAGAGGATGCTCCGCTCTATCACTCTCAGTATCCGCGGGAGGACGCGCGGCACACAAATGAGGGGAACGACATGACGGACGATGAGCGCAGCGAGGTCGTGCCAGGAGGAGAAAAGGAGGAAAGCTCAAAAAGGGGGGGACTTTACGACCCCATCACAGAGGAGGCGACGGACTCGGCAATCAGCTAGTAGATACGCAGCAGATCTCAAGTCTCGCAAAAAACGGGACACCAACCTAAGAAGGTATGTAAAGCGGGAGATCTACTTTAAAGTAGGCAGAAAGGGGGCATGCCCCCTAGATCTACTTCAAGGCGAGATCCGAGAACGGTCTATCCCTCGTGCATGGCTAAACATGCCGTGCGTTGTCCGTTTCTTTGTTCTGCTGTAGTGCTACGAGCGAAGAACTGACGCAACTTGGGTAGAATTGTGTAAATTGGCCGAAATCACGGTCCGATATATGGTTAATGACTGGTACCCTTTGCAATGTAAAATCAGCTCCATTTGCTGAGTGCTGACAATGACCCTCGGATTACTAAGTGCCAAAATTTGTCGAGCACACACGGGAATACGTAGAGCTTATACGGATGTCAGAAGGCTGAACAAATTAGCACCATAACTTGCCAACTTGTATCGCATCGTATGTAAAAATTAGAAATCGAACAAAATCGACTTTTTTCACGAGGGAATTCTCCAACCCACTAGAGGTAAACGGCCAACATAGCACGTGAGTAAATAATCATCGGCTTAGCGCTATCTGTATCACAGAGAATGTCCCTATCGCGAGAAACACCCCCCAAAATAGTGCGACATTTTAATGAACTCCAATGAAATTATTGCGTTTCGAAATAATCGATTTTGCTCCAAAACACGAGAAAATTACCTACCCGGCCCGCTGCTATCATTGTGCTAGAGTATTGTGGGGCCCACGGCCGGATAACCATTAGTCGTTCCCATAGCGTGTAATTTTGACTGAACTTTAATCCACTACTTCAGGCAAAAATGGGCATTTTGTGATACTGTGGGACAAGCGTCAAGGCATTATTTGGCAAATTATTGTAGATATATCAATCAGATGGATTGTGCTATGCTGCAGCACGATGACGGCTCATGTTTCTGTTTCAGCAAGCTCGCTTACTCAATTGGAACCAGATTGAATTACAGCTTCATTATCTTAGTTCGACATTTGCTATCAAACCAATCTTGCAATCCACCAAACTTTTCATGGGCTATTTTCAGCACATCATTCAAAGTCATCTCTTCCAACTGGAAGCTCTCTCCCGTCGCCCTCTTCACGTGCGCAAATAATGAACTTTTGGCAGAGTGCTTTCCGTAATGGTCCTTCAACTTAACCAAAAAATCGCCATGAGAACGATTGCCTCTGTATTCTGGTCGTTTTTCAGGAAGCGTGAGGTATTCCATGTTCGTGTGGTCCCAGTCCCACAAGAAGCTCGTGTGATGTAAGAATCCGCCGCTGACAATGCTCTGTGCATTACCTCCAATTTTTCTTTCACCGAGCACGTAATCATTTTCTCGCAGTTTAAATGTGGGCAGGGTTGAAGAATCCGTTGTTTGTCGTGTCTCTTTCTCGGACGGGGGTATAATCATTGATTGGACATCCCCTCCGCTGAGCCCGCAAGATTTTGCTTGGGACGCCAATGTTTGTCTACCTTCACTCCTTCTCAACCCAATATTGCACATGATCTCTTTATTCCAACTTTCAAACGCCGGCCCAAAGATAACATCTGCAGTCCATTCCATAATTTCCCTCGGGTAAGGCTTAACATGTGGCAACACCTTGCTACGCCCGATAAATGTAGTCCACAAGGAGGAATGGTCCACCACGACCGTCCCACCGCCACTGAATCGCTTCAAAACCAATACCCCATCTTCTTTCGCCGATTGGATATCGATCAAACGCTCGGCCTTGCCACCGATCCCCATGATAATGGCACAACTCCGATTCAACCCATCGTTCTCGTGACCGTACGCATCGGACAGTCGATCGTCGGCACGTTTCCGTCGCGCATTCCAGTCCTCGTGCGGGGGCAGGGAGACCTTCAGTGATCTATTTTCGGTCGGTTCGTGAACGCCGACGATGCCCCAGCAGCGGTCCAGCGGGTCGTGCCGGAGGATTAATTCCTCGAGGGCGAGACGTTCGATGGCCGAGAGGCCGGCGCCGCGGAGGTCGAGCCAGGATATTTTGGGCAGGGTGGCATTGCTTTGATGACGATTGGCAAAGAATTTCCGATCCCAAAGCTTTCGGCGGAGAGGTCTCATTGCCAGCGGGATCGACGCCATTGTGAGGCTGTGCGAGTGGACGCACTAATTTTTACTTCGAATTGAGAGATGGTAAGTGGCCTCTCTAGAGAGGTACTACGGAAGATCCTGAACAATAATTGTCCGTGTTATTTAGGGAATATACGTAGGAGTAATATTCAACATCGCTAAATTACTCTAGTAATTCCGGATCTTCCTGGAGTTTTGTATTCCCATGGCATGGCAAGCCACCTCGCGCGCAGCGCCCCCACGGCTCTTCCCAGCTACGAACTCCTACACCTCAGCTCTCAGGTCTTCCTCCGCTCCTGGCTGAAGACTTTCCGGCAAGAAGACACATTCTATTTCGGATAATGGCGCCGGTATCCGGTGGCGTACTATTGAAGGAAAATCCATCAGTAAAAATGGATATCAGTACTGATGCGTTTGCAGCCCATACGAACCTGGTGCTTCAGGTCAATCGTAGCCACTTGGATCGAATGGTAGACTTTTTGAGGAATCACTACGCCGATGTGAATGTAATTCCTGACAGCGATCGACATGGAACTACTACGCAAAATACGCCTAAGATTCAAATTCTGGCGATAAAGAAGTCGACAGTCAGCAAAAGCTGCTCTTTGATATTTCTGAGGGTGGCCAACGAAAGCATATTCATCGAACACATGATCGACAATTACAAATTCGTTCTTCATGGTTTAAATAAGATTTATGTCATGAATCGTGAACGATCGATCATAAGAGGGACTTTCATACCGATGAAAGAGGCTGATGTATCAAGTGGGAAGACAAATTATGGTGCCTGTCTGAGCCACCAGCTACTTGAGATATTACAAACATTGCGAAGTGAAAGATGTGATGCAACAAAAGAAGACACACATTCAAAGATCCAAAAGTGCCAAAAAGATTCACCGCCGACATCAGAAGCTGTGATAGTGAAGGTTGAAGTATATCCATCCAAGCTGCAGCATCAAGTTGTGTCCAATTTAACCACACTGATGGATGCGAAATCTATCCCAGAAACTGAACTAGATATATCTCCCACAAACCAAACACACACCTTGAGCATTCTTAAAGTTGATAATGCACTGAAAAAGGGACAGAAAGAAAAAAGTGGGACATATTTTGTCGGGATTGCACCATCCAAAGGAACTGTGTCTCACACCCAAAAAAACACTTCCCCGGATGATATTTGTAGAGCATTCTACAAACTGAAAGAAGCATTTGAACGGTATCGGCATACAGAAAACATGGGTGGAAGTGAGAACTTCTTCTTCTCGCCATTGAAAACAGCGGCGGGCTCGAAGAGGAAAATTGACTGCGCAAAACCAATCATAGCGGTGGACTGCGGCGCAAGTCCCGGCGGATGGACAAAATACCTCAAAACAGCTTGCGATTGCGATGCGGTATACTCCATAGATCCGGGTGAAATGGACGAATCTGTATTGTCTTTGCCCGACGTTCATCACTTGAAAATGACGGCGGCGAAGGCGATACCGGAACTCCACGGGATTTTGACTCGCCGGGAGGGCGCCGTAGCGCTCTGGGTAAGCGACATGTGCGTGCACGACATACCGAAACAGGTGGACATGTTTTTGCGCGCACGCGAGGAAGGCATATTCGGGTCGGAAGCAGCGTTTGTTTTGACGATAAAGTGCAACATAGGACATGGCAAGAAACGATTCGACGAGTTGGCGGAAGAAGAAGCGAATCGATTGAAAGCGGTGGGCGCATACCGCATGCACATTATGCATCTCTTCAGCAATCGCATAGGAGAAAGGACCATCGTCGGCTTCATAAAGTAGATACATATAATCCTAAGACGCTTGAAGACATTTTCACATGGAACATGCAGGGGGTTGCCATGGTCATATGCTGAAATAACGCACACTCCATGCAATCATTATATTTGTTAATTGAAATTAGTGTTAACGCAGTCAAGGAATCAGATTGGCAGGCAAAACATGCTGTCCTCGACATCAGCTATGGAAACGATTTATCGCTTTCAAATTGCCAAAAATGTCCACCCTCGTGCTCGGAGAATTTAATATATTGACGAAATGAGTTGAACGATTCAGACTCCTCGTGGCAACAACCCAATTGCAGCAAATGAACGCGAGGGCCGAGCGACAATTTTCTCTCCTCCACAAAGTGAGAAATATAAGAATTGAGTCTCCCACTTCTGTCAGTGTAGCCACAGAAGTGCAAAGAAAGTTGATCCATCGAAGGCGTTGCATTCAAAATAGGCCCCAGTGCAACAATACTATTGGCATCCCAGCACTCCGGGGGGAGCCCTTGGTCAAAAGTTAGAAATCGGACAACAGTTGTAAGTGGTGATGCGTGAGCAAAATGTGCATGAGTATTTGCACATGGTTGGTTAGTGGAATGCCTTACACAATCTGAGTTCGCGAATGTTGCGTGCGTCATGAAAAAGTGACAGAAATGGCGCAATTGAGGGTCGAGAGTGCAGTAGTTGCTGGCCCTCCACCACTCGAAGAAAACGAATATGTATATCTACACGTTCCAAAGAATCGGAAGGGAATGTGCCCAAGGCGGAATGGATCGAGCGAGCAGCATCAACGAAGTCATTCAAAAGTGGGCCGTAGAAAGACTGAATCTGAACTTTCAGAGTCTTCAGCTTTTGCAGGTTGAGTATCGCCTCGAAAAACTCCCTACCAACATTTGGAAAGTCTCGACACGAAGGAATATCGCCGCAAAGGACCGTGACGTGCTCCAAGGACAGCGGGCACGCTCGAATGACGCGGACCATGGCGGCTAGGAAGGCGCTGCTGAATTTCGAATACGCTCCGTGGTCGAACGTGACCTCGTTAATCAGCGTCAGCCGCTCGAGTTTCCGGGTTCTCCGAAGCAGAAACGATAGATTGTCCCTCAGGACTTGGAAGGACGACTGGAGCGCCCCGGCGTCCTCGTGCACTATCAGTGAACTGACGTCAATTTCCAATTCCTCCAAGTTGGTGGCGTTCTCGACCTCGACGACGAACAGCGGAAACGCCTCCGGGAAACCGTGTTCGTCCACCACTCGCCGGCCGTTCCACGTCGAGACGTTGGGGGGGAATCCGATTTTTAGTCGTCGGAGCGACGGAAAGTGAATGGAGTTGATCAATCTCGGCACGTATTGAAAAATTCTGGCCGGTGGAGACGCCATGACGATGTTTCCTTCGCCGTCCACGTCGATGGTGTTGTTTATTCTCACGACGGATGCTTTGATTTTGCCGGTGGCATCGTCGACAACCAAATCGCGTAGGGGGCGGCATGACTTGGAGACCAAGATCAGTGATATCACGTCTATATACTGATGGATCCTCGCCCAGCATTGAGCAATCACGTCCACTGGCGCCATGCTTTGAATTTGAATAGAGATAAACAACAGCAAAGCCCTGGCGAAGCAGCTACCATGCGGCCTGATACGACCGATAATCTACCTACCAACTCCAACGATATATATTTATTGTTGGGAGCCTTCCTACGAAGGCCGTCAAATCACGGCCAAGTCACGGGTCACGGCTAGCTACTAAAAAGATGTCACCGAAACCGTCTGCCCAGCACCATGTCATGGCTGTATCGTAACCAAAACCAACCAACCTTTGACGCTCGATTAAAAAATAGAAATATGCATCGCCTCATCATGACCGTGAACACAAACAAAACCCAATCATCCATTTCAGCGACCGTCATCCACCCACCCACCCTAGACGAACATGAGTGCTGCATCTGGCTTCTACCAACGACCATTTCAAAGCCGCAACGCAACCAAAAGCGAAGGGGAAGGTCGGACGCTGTTGGATCTCATCAGATCACGTGACAAAATCTTCGCTGGCCAACAAAAGACGTCCTCGTCAAAACGAACACCTGACGATGGCAATGATGAAAGTGAATTGCTAAAATTGGATCACGAGCTGACAACGCGGTTACACTCGCTCAACGCATCGATACGCCGATGCGGATTGTTCCCCAGTGCGGAGAGAGCTCGATCGTATTACGATAATGCTTCGGAGCGATCTTCTTCCTCTTCGGCAGCCGCTGCTGGTAACAATGCCGACAATGCATCCGGTGGAGGCAGCACTGGGTCAAAAAAACGCAAACGAAAAAAGGGCGGTGCCGGAGGAGGCAGCGGAAACAGCTCTGGAGGACCGGGGCTGTCAGCCGTTTCCTATGGTATTTATCTAGATTCTCATTCTAGCAGCACGCCTTCCTTCTTGGGAATATCGTGTGGAGACAACAAGTGCGATTTGGACGAGGGATTGGTGATGACTGTGATTTGTAGGATATTGCGTGTGACTGTAGGGCGAAAGAAAAAGGGAGATGCTGCTGACAAAGCATCCTCCAATCCTACTCGCAATGACACATCTTTTGAACTAGTGTGCGCTGCACTCAATGTCCTATGTTCAATATGCGATCATGCCAAGGATGGAATGACAAATTCTCCAATTGGAGGTTCGACGCTATGTGCCTCAATCGAGGGGGAAATGGTGGGCAGCATTGGTTCTCCGCTGTTGGATGCGTTGTGTGACAATATTCTCTACTCCTTTTACAGAAATGATCACGGCGATAGCATGTCAAAGAGTTTTGTGATGTACTTCAAAGCTTGTTCATCAGTGGTATCCCTTCTGGAAACGAGATTGTCGCGGGCCGAAAAGACTGTGCAGAGTTTACGTGAAATTGCGTGGCTCGTGCTCAACAATCTTAGTGGATGCTCTGGCGGGGAGCATTCACGTAGCGTTCAAAAGGCAGCCACTGCATTGCTAGCCACACTCGCCCTTGTGGGAAACTTGGAAGGCACACCAGCTTCCAAAGTTTGGTCTCAATCCGTTTCTGATGGGATTGTGCTGCTTCGTTGGGCAATCCATGATTTCTTTCCCATGCCAACTGTAGACGAGATTGGCTCCGGCAATGTGAAGGATGAAGCAAAGGAGCATCCAAAATTGTGGAAGGAACACATGGATTGGGTATCCGTTGCTAAAGAGGCACCTGCGGCCATTGGTACCACAGAAGTTGATTTAGGAAATGATCCCACGGACAATCACCGCTCCAACGCATTACGATCCAGAATCCAGTCCCTCACGGGCTACATCCATTCACTCTTGCAAATGGAGGCATATCCATTGCTCCGATTCACGTTACTCCTCCCATTGGATATCTTACTCGACACGGCAGAAATACTTCTCTCTTTCCCCCTTGCTGCTGAGGCGACCTACCGGTCGACCAAATCCCGATTGCGATCGAGTCCTGTCAAGGATGGATTAATTTCCCCCAATGCTGCCATGGAAATTTGTGTCGACGTTCGATGCTGCGGTCATGCTATACTGGATGCCACAGTGGAATTCTCCCGTGGAGGTGGTGGTGCATTGTTGTTGGGCAAGGCTCGTCACATTGTGGGAATGTCCGTGGCGAATTTGGCATCAAGTTGTTCGGCTGCGTTGGTGTCTGTGGTGGTGGATAATGGCAGGCGAATGAGTAGCGGTGGATCCGCTGGATCGTGGCTACGTGGATCGATTCCAATGCGTATTCAATCCATAAAGACCTTTCATTCTGTAGCGATATCATTGGGATCGGGTGTCATGTCATCGGCAGGGACTGTAAAGCTGATATCGAGGGCGTTGGTTCTATCTGGTGGGTGTCTATTGGAACAAGTGGCATTGACGGGAGAATGTGGGGATGGAACAGATTTGGCTATAGCGGATGAAGATGAATGGGGTACGCTCGGCGACAGAACCAGGCTGGTGTAAGTTTCTTTGCCGCTTGTCTATTTTTGATTTGCTGTGTCGATTGCACAACTCAAGGCGAAACTAATCTGTCTGAGATCTTTCCTCATTTTTGTTTTGTACAAAGCGAAACATCCTCAATCGCCATGGCATCCTGCATTGCAGCTTTTGGTGGGCTCATACCTAATGATGTGCGCAGCACCCTGGAATCGATAACTTACACCTGCCTCTCAACACTGTACTCATGTGGCGGCAACTCCATAATGTTTGCATATTCTCACGTTAAACGATCCATTTTGCAACTTGGCATGAATTGTGTCTGTGTTCCGTGGGGAGACGGCGGTCGTAGTGGTACCATGATGGAAATTGTCCGTGTGGTATCTACTATGTTGAGAAATGATTCTGATTTATCGGTGGCATCCATGGCGCTGTCGACGCTCTGTGCCTTAGATGCATTTGTGACACCGCGCGCTCCCTCGATTCTGATACCCACGAGAGGCTCTGTTGTGGACGAGTCAACACCAAAAATTGGCGTCGGCATAACAGCATCAGGACTGCTGCAAGGGATGAGTGAGTCGAAAATGGAAATAGTGGCTTCTAAATTTGCCAAAGATGAACGAGTAAGAAGCAAAAAGAAGACGGGCAAATCAAACAAAAAGAACAAGAAGAAGGACGAAAATAAAGTCAGAACGAAAACGCCACCATTGGATACAGGCGGAGAAAAGATGAAAACAGACAAGAAGTCTCAAGTGTCTAAAGAAACATCAACACCAAAGGAGACAGTGCCTTCATTGCATAACAGAGAAATTGAAACGTCTCCAAGTAACCCTGACAATCATGCGTACTCTAAAAAGCACAGCAACATAGATCCCATGACAAAGGAAAGTATTGAATCTACGGGTGCGAAAGCCAACATTATTTCGGCACGAGAACCACCACAATATGACCAGTGTAGTGCTAGTCATCAAGATGAGAGTAGTGGAGAATCGAGTGATAAAGACGATGTGGTAATGGATACCGAAGAAAATGATGATGCCAACGGTGACAATGATCACAACAGCTTGGATGATTTCCCTGATATTGTTGACGAGGATCCTGATGAAGAGGATATAGTTTAAGTTTAATCAAGCAGTAGAAGAATGATTTGTTTTATGAAGGAACGTTCTTGATGCCAATACGCAAGGTCTGACGGACTTAGGTACCAAGTCCGCCAACCCGCCAATAGTTGTGTGGCAATCCTGTCGTTTTCGGCGCCTGTGGCGAAGACTGATGAATTCTGCACCCTCAATAACCACACTTATCATACCAGACCCATGTCATGTGACATGATGACTGCATTTAAAAGCAGGTCTACTTCGGTTTCACGTGCAATTTTTCTTACATGGCTGTGGGGGCATAAAACATTAGCCATGGAAGAAAATGAATGTCATCAGGGTTCCCCTCTTTCCTCCAGATAGTGGGGAAGCTATCAACCCCCAAAAGGGTCCCACGATAACTGGAAGTCACACTTATTTGCGACAGGTGGCGCACACCCCATGGTCTCACTTAATGCAATTTAGTTCAAACAATTCGGCCATCACTTATAGTTACTTGTCTACAATGATATTCAAATTTGGTGGACTTACGGCGTTTTAACAGATATCCTGCTAAGTGGTTTCTGGTGGATTGGCTCTATGTATCCACCTTTACATACG